>BQNB010059254.1:1752-37409 GCA_026074375.1 Tanacetum coccineum
ATATATATATATATATATATATATATATATATATATATATATATATATATATATATATATATATATATATATACATAGTGTGACTAATGTTATTTCAAACTTATTTGTATCTGTCACACGTCCCAAATTATAAGTGACTAAATAATCAACAAAAAATTACCAGTTAAGTCTAGTTACATAAATATTCAAATGTGTGACAATGAAATTCTGAAATGGTCACACAAAATGAGTTCAAGTGTGGCTGTTTATTTTATCCTGGTACATTTAGTCACATAAATATCTGACTGTGTGGCCATTCAAAAAACAGCATGTGTGATGAAATCCAGTTTTTGTACCAGTGTAAAAGCTAGATATGGATCAACAAGACCAGTGGAAGACTTGGATTTGGTATTATGAAATGATTTGAAAAATAGGTTTGAACCACACGTAGAAGATGAAATATGGAATTTACAACAAAGGTACAAAGTTTTAAGCTGGAAGCTATTTGACTCATGTGGAGTGCATTGTTTGAGTTTGCAATCTGGAATGATTTACATGCTGGTAGAAAAGAGATATCCCCTTACACCACCTACAATTACAGATATGCTGAACAAGAAGCTTTAGGTTGATTATTTCAGTGAAATGGTATATCAGCTTCTTAAACTTCTTACAAAACAGCTTAAGAATCAATGAAGTGTTTGGAAGCATCCTCCTGGTGATTATGGAACTTTTAAATGAAGAAACTTAATGATTTTGGAGAGATAAATATCAAGTTTAAGGGAGGATTGTGAGGATTAAAAGTCTTCTTGATGCTGTTTCGAGTTAATGTTGCTCTTATTGATGTTAATGTTGCTCAGTCAAAGTTAGTGCTACTGGAGAATTTCAATGAAAATTATTCTAAGTGTTTAAGACTGCTGGTGAAGTTACAACTGCTAGTACACAGTTAGTACTGCTAGTGTAAAGTTACTATTGCTAGTGCATATTAGTGCTGCTTAGAGACTTAGAAGAAAAACTGCTAAATAGTTACTACTGCTAGTACAAAAGTTACTACTGTTAGTACAAAGTTAATGCTGCTGAAGGAGTTAATGCTGCTAGTGAAGAAGTTAGTACTGCTGAGTTAGTTAGTACTGCTTATGTGATTTATATGAATTATTTGTGTAAAAGATATGTATAAGTTATTTTTTTAGAAGATTGCAATTACTTAGGAAAGTATTGTAAGCCATATAGGACTCCTTAGTGTATAAAAAGAGGTCCTAGGACATAGAGTTTGATATCAGTATCAAAAATGAGTCATTCATAGAATTATCATAGCTTTAAGGTCTTTGTAACCCTAATACTTTGAGAGTATTCATATTATTAATAATATTGGAGCTTTTCTTTGTTGAATTATATGTTCATATAATTACTGTTTCATTGTTAGTTCTTCTTATTAAAGATTAGATTCCGCATAATCTTTAATACATTCAAACAAAGTTTCTACTATAGTTATGTTAGATTTATCTAATATAACTAATCCTTATACAATCTTAAGAAATTTGATCTATTGAAGTGGGATCAACAACGATATTTTGATCTATTTGAAGAGCAAGCATGAGCATGAAGAACATCTTAAGTTAATCTTGGAGTTTCTTAAGAAAGAGGAGTTGTATGTAAAATTTTCTAAGTGTGAATTTTGGATTCCAAAAGTACAGTTCCTCGGTCACGTGATTGACAGTAAGGGCATTCACGTGGACCCCTCCAATATCGAGTCGATTAAAGATTGGGCATCTCTTAAGTTACCAACGGAGATCCGTCAATTTTTAGGTCTTGCTGGTTATTATCGAAGATTCATTGAAGGATTTTCCAAGATCGCCAAATCAATGACCAAGCTAACCTAGAAGAAGGTCAAGTTTGATTGGGTGGTAAACAAAAAGAAGCTTTCCAATTATTGAAAGAGAAGTCGTGTAGTGCACCTATCTTGGCTTTACTTTAAGGAGCTGAGAACTTTATTATTTATTGTGATGCTTCGCATAAAGGATTAGGTGATGTCTTAATGCAAAACGATAAGGTGATTGCTTATACATCACGATAACTAAAAATTTATAAGAAGAATTATACAACTCATGACTTGGAGTTAGGAGCCAGTAGTGTTCGCTCTAAAGATTTGGAGGCACTATCTGTACGGAACAAAGTGACCGTGTTCACTGATCACAAAAGTTTTGCAGACACAGAGAAAAACTGATCAGAAGGGAGTTTGACCATGAGGCAATGTCTTGCCTTGGAATTGCTTGTGGATTACGATTTTTGAATTCGTCTCACCCTCGGGGAAGCAATGAGTGGTTGACGCTTTAAGTAGAAGGAACGAATTAAGCCATTACGGGTTTGAGCTTTAGTGATGACTATTGGTTTGGATCTTCCCAAGCAAATATTAGAAGCTCAGACTGAGGCAAGAAAACCAAAAAACCTCGGTGCTAGATATGGAGGTATGCTGATTGAAAATTTAAGAGAATCAGACAACCCAGACGAAAAGTTGGAACGCGTGCAACAAAACGCTTTTTTGAATAATAGAAGTTTGGTTGCCGTGCTAATTGACCTAATGGATTTGATTATGCATGAGTCCCACAAGTCCAAAAAATATCTGTTCATCCGGGTTCTAACAAGATGTATCAAGACATGAAGAAATTATACTGGTGGCCCAACATGAAAGCCGACATTGCCACCTATGTTAGCAAGTGTTTGACGTGTTTGAAGGTCAAAGCTGAACACCAGAAACCATTTGGTTTGTTGGTGCAACCTAAATTCTAAATGGACAGTCGGACAATATCACTATGGATTTTTTCACCATGCTCCCAAGGACGTCAAGTGGTTATATGATACCAATTAGGTAATGTAGACCGTCCTTTTTTTATTTTTACCAAAAAGTTCTGTACACTTATACCAATAGGGAAAATGAATCTATGGACAAATTGGCAAGACTGTACATGAAGGAAGTAGTCACGAGACATGGAATACCAGTCTCATATCATTTGTGACCGTAATGGAAGATTTACGTTGAATTTCTGGAGGGCATTCCAAAAGGCTTTAGGTACTCGTTTGGATATGAGTACGGCATACCATCCGCAGACCGATGGACAAAGCGAAAGAACCATTCAGACACTAGAAGATATGTTACGCGCTTGCGTGATAGACTTTAGGAATGGTTAGGAAAGGTACTTACCGCTGATCGAATTTTCGTATAACAATAGTTATCACGTTAGTATTAAGTTGCCCAATCGAGGCACTTATGGTTGGAAATGTCAACACCCGTTTGATTGGGACTAGAGGTCAGAGATGCTCAGCTCACCGGTCTAGAACTTATTCACAAGACAACCGAGAAGATTGTTCAAATCAAGCAAAGAATTCAAGCCGCTCGTGATCGCCAAAAGAGTTACGTCGATGTGAGGCGTAAACCTTTAGAAATTCAAGTTGGTGACCGAGTCATGTTAAAGGTATCACCTTGGAAAGAGGTTATTCATTTTGGCAAACGGGGGAAGTTAAACCCGAGGTATAATGGACCTTTCAAGGTATTAGCCAAAGTGGGAACCATTGATTATAGACTCTAACTTACTCAAAAACCTAAGTCGGTTCAAGCACATTCAATGTATCCCAATTTGAAGAAATGTATTATCGCCGAGCCCTTTGGCAATTCCGCTGGATGAAATACACATTGATGATAAGCTCCACTTTGTTAAAGAACCAGTGGAGATTATGGATCGTAAAGTCAAGCGGTTAAAGCAAGGCCGCATTTCGATCATCAAGGTTCGATGGAACTCCAGGAGAGGTCCTGAGTTCACATGGGAAACTGAAAGATCAATTCCGAAAATAAATATCCGTATCTCTTCACAAAAGCCGCACCATCGACAAGTGCCGCATCTTGAGCCTTGCGGACAAGGCTCCTTTAACGGGGGAAGACTATAACATCCCGTTATTTCAATTCATTTTACGACTCCATTCTTGCCATTATTTATTTTTAGGGTTTTACGCGTTTGCTTTTAATTTTCATCTTTTAGCTAAATCGCGTAAACTAAAAATCAACATTCCAACGTAAACAAACATCAAACAATAAAAGTTTTACGTAAGCAAGAGTTTATATAAATAATTAACGAGATAATAATATAATTTCCATATTTTATTTTTATTGGTTACGTAAAACGTTTACGTTTCGCAATAAAATACATTTAAGCGTACACGGAAGCACCAATACCTATCTATACTCAAACAAATACCCACTTTTATACCCAATACATAAAAATTATATAATTCCTGCTAATATAAACCTATAGGGCCGGATCCTAAGTAATAAAACAAGACCAATACTCAATTCACATTCCAATATTAAGCACATTGTATTCTTTCACTAAAGTCTCATCTCCTCCTAGGTATGAGTAGAGAACCTTACACACTTGTACTCCCTTTACCACCTCTATACTGTTTTTTGCTAATTGGATTGACTAATACTACTAAGTATATAAGAGTGTACCAATACAAGCCGAACACATACACTTTTAACTAGAAAATAATCAAACAAAACTCTTTTACTTTCCTACTCCTACAAACCCACGGCTAAATACATATTAGAGTGTCCAAAGTCTTGATTTGTTCAAGGTAAAACAGCTACACATATCATTAGGGTTTATATCTAAGGTGTTGCAAGGTGGTTTGAATCTTGGGTATTATTTTGCAAGGGTTTACATCAAGAAGAAAAGTAGGGTTTTTAGGGTTTTCTTAGAATTATTTTGTGTTTAAGCTTGGGTATAAGTTTGTATTCTTCATTCTCACACACTCATCTAAGGTTTACTAAAACCCTAATCTTTCTATTTATTCATTTACTTATTTTACATACATGTTATTATGTTAATCACCACCTAGGGTTTGTTTTCATACTTTATAAATTTAAAGAAGCATGTATATAATTCGAACCTATTTATTCTTGTAATGAAATGATGATAAAAATATACTAGAACACAAGAACATGCTTATTATAAGTGTTTGTTAATTTATGGATTTACTTTATAAATTAAGTGTTGGAAGTTTATTATTAAAGTTTTTAATGCATAATAAAATGACGGCCCCCTTAAATACACGGGCGGCCCCCTTATCTTTAAGGGGACCGCCCACCTATTTAAGGGGACCGCCCATAGTTAGACGCTTCTCCAGAATGTCCTATAAATACTAGACTATTCCCCACCATTTTCTCACCTTTTGCACTTATTCTTTCTGATAAAAAACAGCCCATACATCTCATTAAAATCCTTTGATTATTTAATCATAAAGCTTTGTTTCCAAGTGATCCAAGCTTAAATCCTCAAGTGCAAGAGAAGAATACTTCCTACCATCAAGTGAAGAAGTATTACACATTTATGTGTTGTTGCAATCTTATTGCATCCATATCATAACTTGTAAATCATTTGTAAATCTTGTAGTTGTTTAGTTGTTAGATCTTGGTGATTATTGTAAGTATAGTTGGATCTTGGTGATCTTTCCTAGTACTGTTAGTTAGGTGTGATTATAGTAGTGGCTTCGTGAAGTAGTGGTGTGAAAAAAATTAAGGTGTGAAGAAGTTGTGTAGTCGTGATCAAGTCATGAAGCAAAGTTGTGTAGTGAAGTTGTGAAGTTGTGGTAGATTGGTTATAGCTAAGATTAGAACATGACATCTAGCTTAGTGTCAGAAATCAAGATAAGCGAAAGTTGTGTAAGGTTTTCTCCGCTATAAGGGAGCTTGTTAACATAGTGAAGAAAACTCTCGAGTTAGGTGCCCGAGGAGTGGAGTAGGGCGAAGAGGTGCTTCATTGTCGAACCACTATAGATCCTCGCGTTGTGGTTTGATTGTTCTTACTCTGATCTCTTGTCTTACATTATTTTGTCATACTATCCTATTAATTGTTTAGATAAATATATTGTTCATATTGTGCAAGTGTTAAATTTTCATAAAGTCGAATCTACAATTTTTACAAGCACTTTAAAACCTTAAATTAAAAAGCGGTAAACTATTCAACCCCCTTTTAGTTTTCCACATCATGTATTACTAACAAATAATCAATGGTTGGACAAAGATAACATTTTATTTTACAAATACTGATACATAGACTTTTATTTAACAAGTACAATTTAAATATTGTTTTGACTTTTTAAATTAAACAAAAACTATTAGGTTGTGGTGTAACTCTATAACTTAGGATATTGTATTTATATTAAATACATTATACTCATACGACCTATAATTAATTAGGTTGCATTCGGATTTCGTGAGACGGTTTACATATTCGATTTATATAATCAATTCATTCACTTGAGGTGAGTTCATAGCGCTATTTTTAGACGATTCCAATGATTTACAATTCTCGGGGTGAGAAACATGTATTGTTTTACATTTAGACGCAAGTACACGTTAAACAAATTACGAGTTTGCCTATGTAGCTATAACCCACTATGCCCATGAATCATGAAATGTTAATTACTGGAAGTAAGCGCGAATGTTATGAATAGATCTATTTGGGATTCACATCCCCGTTCGGGTAAGTAACGCTCACTAGTTTTAGTTGTATCGAAAAAGGGAATGTATACCATGTCAGACTTTGGATGTTGCAGGTTAAAACATCTTTACAGGCACATTATTGGCATTAATTTGCACACACACATGTTGTAGCTTCAGTGTCATAAGCTTAGCACATGCGTAATTACATTTTGAGATATTGTATGTGTTACATGTCTTACACTTGGAAATCTTGTGGTCCTACTTTATACATTACTTAAACCTATGAATTTACCAACTTTATGTTGACGTTTTAAAGCATATTTTTCTCAGGTCAATAAGGTACAAGAAACAAGGATACATTGGTGGTCATCATTTTAGAGTCACATTACTATAAAGATTTGTGTGCATTACATTTTGGGAATATTTGTTATGTATTAAAATCTTTACATTTTCAAGGATGAACAAGTTAAGCTTCAGGCTTTTGTAACAAACAATTTAGTTAATCCAATGTATCATTTTCAAACGACTCATATAGAGGTCGTTCTCTCATCTTGTGCTATTAATCTATGATGTAACACTCTCAGACCTATATTCCGCTGCGACCCTATGTGGGGGTGTTACAGACTTGTACCAACAAAGAGATTAGGGAGGATAAAGTGATGGTTAGGAGTGGATGCTGTAACTTCAGACCCCATAGACCTAGAAAGGATATACAACCATTTCAGAGGTCATAAGTGGCCACAAACTTTAACAGAATGGATGCAGGTATTTTTCTAGGGACACAACAGTCTCAAGCAGATGGTGTGCAAGCATGATTGAAATCAAATGTAGGAACATCTCATGGTCCTAAAAATACACTTATAGTAAAACTGACAAGGGAAAAACATTCAAGGAGTGCATTTATTAGGAGCACATTATCATCACCGCATGTTAAAAGACAGACAATAACTGCAGCTCAAGAACAACCTAGTACTTAAGAACCACCACCTGCACAACCACAAGTTAGGAGAAAACAACGAGTACATCTGCCACCAAGAGAAAAAAGTCAAAGGATTATGCTCAGGAAAGTATCTCAAAAAATTACAGGTAATGGTTCATCAATTGACAATGAGATTGTCATTGAGTGAAAAGTGTAAGAAACAGTGATGCACATATTTTGGTTACATGTATTTTGTGCAGAAAATAATTATTAGTAGTTATATGTATGTTTAAAACTGTAACATTAGGAAAGTGTAGCAGTGAATGCCACTTTCAAGCCCTATTTTGTTCATAGAAGGGCTATGTTATCCTGTTAAATGTTCTAGATGTAACAAACTTAAGAAGTGTTGCACTTAGAGCCACTTCTATGCCCTATTTTGTACATGGGAGGACATAAGATATATAGTTACGAAAGCACATCTAATGGATGTTTATGTTTAAAAATTGTCTTTGTGTATTTATGTGCACTAATTTCCAATGAAATATACAATTACTATCCTATTCGGATAAAGTAATGATTCAGTTAGCGTTGATTTTTTGCTACTATACTATTGATAGGCATTCTGTGTGTTTTGACAGATTATGTCTGTTTGTGTCTCATATACTGAGTCTGCTATGATTTTAGTGAGTTTAACAGAGTGTTCTGCAGGAAGTTTGATGCAAGATTAGGAGTATATGCATTGGGTGGTCAAAAATCATGTCTGCTGCAAATGGGTATATTCTGTATGTTACAAGTTTGTGGCTGCTGCAAGTTCCTGCAAATGGTCAGTTTTGAGAGTTTATATTGGTGTTGTGTGTTTTGCCTTATGGTATTGTTATTCGTGGGTGGGAACCAGGTCAATGGAAGACTTCTTCTTTTGTTGGCTTGGTGCTCATTTGAAATCTTTTGGCTCCATTTTGTCTTATTTTAGTTCTAATATTGCATCTGTATGTTTTCTTTGGTTAGTGGGTAAGTTTGTTCCTATGTAATTTAGTTTTTTGTTTTATTAGGTCCTCTCACTATTATTAGCTTGATTAGTTATGGAGGATGCCTTGTTTTATATTTTTTATACTCTATTTTGGTTTTATAATATTGTTGCCTTTCTTAAAAAATTACTATCCTTGTTTAATTATGTCTTGTTTAATGAACTTTAATAACCATAACATAACATGCTTGTTTAATGACATCTAATACTATCTAATACTATGTATGTTTAATGAACTTTAATAACCACATCTACTAGTATGCTTGTTTAATGAACTTTAATAACCATAACATAACCACATCTTCACATGGTATGCTGCTACAACACACATCTAACATATGATGAAAGTACACAATAATATCAGTAATACAACTTGTCATTGAAAGATTTCCCATTGGTTAAACAACAAAATACCAAGTGCATAGCAGATACTTAATACAACATGAGAACACTTAGGTAAGAACTAAAATCCCCAATATGACAACACCAAAAACAACCATCAATGTGTCATATACTTTGGCCATCACCTTGAAAGTGTTGTACTCGTTCTAGATTTCTTTCAATTTGATTACACATTTTACCTTTAATCTTCCCACCAACAACATATTGCTTAGTTACGTCCTTTTTGTTCCACTTAACTTCAGCCTTCAATTGTTCCTTCTCAGCACACACTTGATAACAAGAAAACCAAAAACACCACACTTCTTTTTTTTGTCCTAATTAACAGATAACAAAATTAAAAGTTACGAATTAAACAAAATTTAAAATTGCAAATTAGGGATAACTCACATAGTACATACATAAATGGGACAACTCTTGAGTCTACGACTCAGATTATCAGTAGTCCAAGAAACACCTTCAAAAATTGGAGTGGGCAATCACAATGGGTCCTAGTATGGATGTAAATAATGTTATTACGAAGTGAACATGAAGAAGAGCCATAAGAACGCATAGTAGCAGCAGAATTGATTTTAAATTATAGTGTGTGAAAATGTGTATGTTGTTATAACCTAATTAGGGATTTTATGATAAGGAATGAAGGATATGTGTGCAATGGTTATAACATATAGGTGGCAAAGATTATTACTTTTTTGGTTGATGACTTGTCTACACTGCGCATAATCGGCTGTGAAGGTAAAACTTAACATATTTAATGTCATAAAACAAAATTTAAGGTACTGATGTGTCGTTGTGTGGTGTTTATTTATTATAGTTCAAGTTTTAAATTTATATTTTGCCGACTCAACCAAAAATAACACTTTAACGGGCAGTGTACCTGGTCGGTGGTAGTTTCATGGTAAGTAGGGTGTCGAACACTTAAAGCGAGGTTAAATCTCTCAATTTATTTATATTTTGGTTTATCTAATCTAAGTTAATTCTAATCTAAGTCAAACCTATGCTAATCCTATGTTAGTTCTAATCCTAATTCTAACAGGTAAAAGGGGGGGTTTCAGCCTGAGAGACTGGCACGGGTTTGGTTGGTGACTATAATCAATTCAAGACACTTTACCCCATGCAAGAAAATTAATAGAAGATAAAAAAAGCGGTCGAGCCTTATGATAGAAAACTGTATTAGCCATCATTAATCCGATTAGAAGGTTGATTTGTTTATTCAGTGCAATGATTACTTATTTGGAAGAGGCATATCATTCTTAGACTTAGGCGGGACTTTATCCTAAGACCTAGACACATTAATTATGTCATAATTAAAGCATCCGCATAAAGCTTCCTTATTACTTGATTATAATCTATCTTACGGATTAAAGAAATGGTGATCTTGTTAAACCCTAGCTCATAGAGACTATACCCACTTACTGCTTAATGGCAATTTATACTCTAGTAGTCCACTTGTCCAACTATCCTATGGAATCAGAACATTATTTGTTGAATTATCTAGATTTACCTACTAGTCAACATGTTCAATAAACCAAAGGCAATATCCAATTAACAAGTTAAGCCTGAAGCGTATCCTAGACACAAATTTAGCAAGACAATATTTGTAATCCTATTATTCTAGATGTATAAATTACTATATGGAGAGCTATCCCGACATCTAGATTACTTGGTTCGTATCACTAGATCTAGTTGAATGATAGGTCGTATACAAAAGCACGTAAACAAGTATGAATTGATAAACATTAACAAGCATGCAACGATAAATTAAGCAATCGAGATATAAACAAAAGCAAACATTTAGATCTTCATAATAATGGCTAATACCCAAAGGTATTAGCCTTCAAACATCATAATTAATACAACAGTAATTGTTTTAGCCAAGGTAAACTAACCGAGTTAACGAATGATACCAAAAACTGAATGATTACAAAAGTATAAGAACTTACACGTTGTCTTCTATGGATTGGAATGCGTTGCAAGACCTTTTATGCTCTTTTCCTCCTTTGAAAATTGACCTTTGTGGTTTAGGTATCGAGAATATGATTTAGCACACTTAAAACTCGTTTTTGAGTTTTGTATTTATAGAGTCTGGAAGTCATTTTGATACGGCGTATCCAATGGGTTAGATACGGCGTATTGGAGTTTCTTAGAGTATGGACCACGTTTGATATCTTCTAGAATATTGTATTCCTTCTATATTTCCAATACGACGTATTGGTCTTCTCTGGATACGGCATATTGAACAAGTTTCCTTTGTGGTCTTTGGTGAGTGCAGGCACGGATACACCATATCTTCTTAATGGATACAGCGTATTGGTCTTCAGAATAGTAATCTTCAAAATATCATCGTTTAAGCTCCAGAATGCGCGCCTTTTGTTAATATTCACCAAGTACTCCATAATTACTGCAATTCTCAAATATAAACGATTAAGTAACAATTTTTTGCAATAATTATATAAAATAGGTTAAATACGTAGGATAAATGATGCTATAAAATAGACGTTATTTGATGTCATCAAATATCACCCTACTTAAATCCTACCTGTCCTCAAATAGCCTTTAGAAATTTACAAAAATTGTATCCCTAAGGATATTTTCCATTAAAGCATTTATTTGATCTATTACAAGTACACAACCAAACACCTCACGAAGTAGGAAGATGAAAACACTCAAATCACTCAACTAATCTATGTGGTAACATGTAACTAATTAGCTCATTGCTCGGTCGTAACGAGTATTCTATCATAAGCTTGGCAAGGATACACATCTCCACCGCTAAAGCTAAGGAGTAACAAGTTTATAAAGGTAAATATGGGTTTGTATGAGAAGGCTTAGGGTTGATTACTCTAACTAATCTTTATCGATACCAATATTCTAGGAGGGCGACAAAGACCACACATACACACCCGTAACGACGAGATAGACACATGTGACTGCTCACTCCCACCTCGAATAAGCTAAAGAGTAGGAAAAGTGAGTAATATAGGGTATGGATATTCTAACTTTCACCAATAGTAATAAACCGACAAGGCAGCTGAGACATGCATATATGGCCGTCTAAGGTCCAAAGTAATCCCGAGCCCGACCTAAGATAAAATGCTAAACGGTCCAAAGAAAGCCTCTTTAGGCCGGTCCAATACTTGGTATAAATACCCCTCTCTAAGTGTGGAGAGGGTGTTGGTTCATTTGTAATTTCTCACACAAGTTTAATCAACCATCTTGTTTCTCTCTCTAAAATTCTCTCCTACCTCTCTCTACATTTCTTCCTTTCTCTCCTATCTTATTTTCTTGTTCATAATGGTGAAGTGAAAGTGGTTTTGGATTCCGACAATTGGTATCACGAGCCTCGGGTGGGTTTAGTGGTCATGTTGTGGTAATGCTTATTAGAGCTTATTGATTCGGCTTATTTTTCTATTTTTTTCTTTTCTTTTTTATTCGGATAAATTTTTTTTTTCACTATAACTTTCATTATAACTTTTTTTTGTTTCTTTTATTTTGGGCTTTTAAACATTTCCTGATTGAAATATCCATTTTGGGCTTATTTGGTTTCTTTGCAACTTTCGTGTGAAACTGCAGATATAAATGTTTACATCTTTTATTTCTTTCACTAAACGGTTTATTACTTATGGCTTATTTGGCTTGAGCTTATCTCTCAAAAAGCCTTTACCTTTTTCATTTGAATTGTAAGTAGCTTATAGTGAAAACTGCTCGTGACTTATCTGCTTGTTCTAATAGCTTCTTAAAGCTTATTAAAAGCTTATAATCTCATGAATTAGTTTCCTTATATTTCAGTCTTTGCCTACTTTTATTCAAAATAGTTCACACCTTCATTGTCAACTTTTGTTCGTGGCTGAAAAGCTTATATTTCAAGCTTATTTCAAGATTTTTGTGGTATCGTTGGCATATTTGTGTGGTCCACGGTTCAAAGAAGATAAAGGGGACACGATCCATGTTTTTAGCAAAAAAGTACCACACTACGTTTTGTCAATATTCAGGCGAATTATACCAAGCTTAGGCGAAGTATACCGTGTTCCATTTGGGCGAATTATACAGTCCAACTTGGGCGAATAATACCACGGGAGAAAAAAATCAGGCGAACTATACCACGAGATACCTAGGCGAAGTATACCACATGATAAATTAGGCGAATTATACCAAAATCCTGGGCGAAGTATACTCGTTTCTAGTTCATTTCAACGTGTTTCGAGTTTTTTGGTTTTGAGCTTCGGTTATTCTCGAGTCTTCTAACTTATATCATTACGATCGCGGTCCTTCAACGATCATCGTGGTATATTTGTTTTTGATCGACGATTATCACACGAGTCCGCGAGAAGGGAAACAGTAACGTTTACAATTTTATCAAAATTTGAAATGAGGAAGACAAGTTGCATGGAGGGAAAACGTTTCTTTTTATCAATATAATTTGAAATTTACAAATTCAGCCCCTCGATTTCTAAACAGTTTTCATTTTTAACCTTTAGGTTTTAAATAGTTTACTATTAACCCTTTGCTTTAAAGCAAGATTAATTAGAACCTTTTACTTTCAAACTTTTTCACTTTTAAACTTTTAATTTTTGTTATTTTTTTAGTTTTACATTTTAGTTTTCAATTTTTTTACTTTTAGGCCTTTCGTTGTATGAAATTTCACCGTTAGTCCTTTTGGCTCAACAAATCATTAACAAAAGTTACAATACTTCAAATATAACAACAATTTCACCAACAACAATTAATTATTGTTTCACGGTTTCTTCTTGGTTTTGTAAAATCTCGAGAAAGTTTCAATTCTTTTCTCGGTTTAAATCACAGATTTGTAAAATCCCGTGAACGTTAATTGATTTCAATCCACAACAACAATCACTTTACCTACTAAGATCTAGAAATATTTCACTTCATAATTCATGATACAATGGAAATGAAATATACTTTATCTTCGTGTTCGGATTTAGATGAACAAGAGATACAACAACTGCAAAAGCAAGCAAAGATTTATAAGGAAAACTCCTTGAACAAATTGAATGCACTCCAAACAATAATTCAACATCTCTCAAGTTCCAACTACTCAATGTACTACGAGTTTAGAGATACTTTTCACCGACTCTTTGAGTCAGACGAAAGAACTTTCAAGTCTGTGTTATCTCGAAACATGCATAATTTAGAAAGGAAACTCCACAAAGAAACACTTTACGAGAAGCCAATTCTGATCTAAGTGTGATCAAAGTGCAGTTTGACCAGTTCATACATTCAAAAGTGTTAGAGCCTTCTAATTATAATTCATATGATCTGGAAACACGACAAGACTTCAAAGACTACACTCAAATGGAACCTCAAACCTTTAAGGAAGCAATAATTCAAAACTTGGACTCCATTGAGCAATGTTTTTTTGAAAGAGCACATCATGAACAAGAGCTTCAGAATAGGTTGAAAAGGTTAAGTGAAAGAAAGTTGCAGATTCAAGAGTGCAAGATTCAAAAAGTTAAAGCATCAGATGCTAGTTCAGGAGAAACAAACTACAGTAGGATTGTATCAGATAAAGGGAATGATCAAGGTTTAGAGAATCAAAGCAACACATCTAGAGATGAAAGCTGCAGGTCAAGGAATGAATGCAATGACAAAAGCACTTCTAGGGATGATACGAACATCATACCTTCCTATGACATAGAACCAATGGTTGAGATACCATATACTGCTGAATATGATGTTTTGCTGTTGACACATAACATTCTGAGCAACCTGAATGCATTATTAACACATGTGTAGTGGAAAAGGTTGATAGCAATGTCATTCCTAATTCATCGGATATGTGTGATAATGAAATTCAGACTGACCATAATGCTATAGAATGTGATGATGAGCGTGTTGCGCTTGCTAATTTAATTGCAAATTTAAAACTTGATGTTAATGAAAATAAAAAGATTTAAAAGCAATTAAACAAAGCAAACGCATCATTGACTCAAGAATTGAAAGAGTGCAAATCTACTCTTGCGAAGACTAGTAGAACCCTGAGGGAGTCTAATAGTATTCGGGATAGTTGCCTAATTGCACTTCAAAACAAACAGACTAAGCTTGAGAAGTACATGACCTTTAATGACCGTACAATTAATTATGACAAACTTGAATGCAAGTTAAATGAAACTCTACGACTATTAGCTCAAAAAGAAATTGACATAAAAGAAGGTTTAAAACTTAAAGCCTATGAAATTTTAGTTGTCAAAGAGAAACACGATGAGTTAGTCAAACAGAGTCTTTTAACAAAGTCACATTACGAAGGTCTTGTCAAAGAGAAAACAAAGGTTATAACGGATTTGAAACTTAAGGAAGAAAAAGACATTGACAAAATGATTTCAATGGAAAAGCAATTAAAGTTTTTGAATGAAACTGTATACAAAAGGAATAATCTGTCATCTGTTACACAACACACCATCGTCCAGATCGCTCTAGCTCCCAAAGCCCTAATATTAATCGTTGGTAGACCAACCTGTTGCAATTCATATATTATGTACCTCAAAAAGGCTCAATCTGAAAAACCATGTTTGTATGAGATCCCATATGACCAATCTGATCCTGCAAATACACTCGTCCCCGATAGGGAAGAGACTCTAACTCTTGAAAAAGAGAGTCGATCAAAATTGAATAAAGACTTAGTGAGACCTTATGATTACATAAAGCTAAATAGTCTTTATGAGATTTTCAAACCAGCAACACAAGAATATCTTGAACAGTTGGCACATGCAAATGAAGTAAGAAAGAAAATGTGGAGAAAATCTTTTGTGAAATCTAAACCAATTTTTTTCAAAAACCTCGGTTTATTACCTGTTTCAAAATCAATAAGTAAAAGTAGACAAGCATATAATGTAATGACGAATAACATAAATCATTTTAGAGAACTTGTTGACCAAGCTTGGGAAAAGCATTCTCATGATCATTTTCGTGCACCAACTGCTCTTGATATAAAAGTGCTAATAAAAACATGTTTGATGCCTCTTGCCATAAAGACACATAATGATAGTTTCACATTTGTTCATGAACTTAAGCAAGAAATGCATGCTGATTTAAAGTACGTTGAATCCCTTGAAAATGAAATTGACAAACTTGAATCTGATAAAGTAGAATTTTTAAACATGTATGACATACTTTTGCAAGAATGTTTGTCTAATGATGTTATGTGTTCTTATTTGCATTCATTATCTGGTTTAGATGTTCACACTGAATTGCAATGCTTATATCTTCATAAAGTGAAAGAATGTGAATGTCTTGCACAATCTTTTGATACAAACTGAAACTGTTAGTAAAGAAGTTTATACTAAGCTTTTAAGAAGTTTTGCTAAATTAGAAAAATACTCGATTTCTCTTGAACTTGCTTTACAATAATGTCAAGAACAAATGAAAAATGACACAGTTTGCAAAGAAAAGGGTAAACGTATTTCTAAAGAACTGAACAATTTTCAACTACAAGATTTGAAAGCTCAATTGCAAGACAAGAACATTGCCATAAGTGAGTTAAAGAAACTCATTAAGAAATGCAAAGGAAAACTTGAATGAGTTTTACGCTTGAAAAACTTGAATCAAAGTTAAAAATCTATCATTTTTGAAAACCTTCTCAATCTTCTCAAAATAAAAACTTTCTCAATCGTTCCGGATTATATATATATATATATATATATATATATATATATATATATATATGTATATATACACATGTTTACTATGTATTCTACAACGGTATACATTGTATTACACATGTTTAGGTATATATACTATATTATTATATATAAATATATATATATATATATATATATATATATAGTGCAACTTTATTTTCAGCACCATTTCAATTGCAAGAACTGCGAGAACTTTCAAAAACATACATGCACGCCTTTAATAATTGTATTTCTGCATATATGTTCTAAAAAGAACAAATATGTTTTAAAAAAACATATTTGTTCTAAAGAATTTGATGAGAAATTGGAAATACAAATTTTTTCTTTGAAGGTATGCATGTATGTTCTTATAAGGCGTGCAATGGCAGTATTGCGACCGAATGTAAGGTTTTTGTGAAAGAAGATGAAGAGTTCATGATGATATAGAAGAACATGGGTGGATATTTATGATTATTGACGGCGTGCATGTATTTTCTTGATTTTAAGAGAGGTTCTCGCAGTTCTTGCACTTAAAATGGTGCTAAAAATAAAGTCCCATATATATATATATATATATAAATATAAATATAAATATATATATATATATATATATATATAATATACATATATATTTACATACACATATATATTTACATATACATATATACACACACACACACACATACATATATATATATATATATATATATATATATATAGCGGAGCATTCAATATAGAATCACTTTTTTGTATAAATTCTTATAAGTCAAGCCAGACCCTAAAAGTCAAAGATTTAAATCGTCATTCAAAATTTCGAAAATTCTCGGATGTTACACTCTTTTTATAGACTAAGGAGTCCTAGTAGGTTTACAATACATTCCTAAGATATCATAATCTTTTCTAAACATAAATACATTATGTATATCTTGTACATAAATATCTCAATACTTATCTTTACAAGTTTCTTGTTCTCCAAACAATCTTTATCTCTTTAAACAGTCTTTATCCTCTTGACAGCAGAAAGTCTTCAAGCAGTTATAATCCAGCAGCATAAACTTTTTCACCAGCAGCACTAATAAACATAAGCAGTAGTAACATTAGTACTAGCAGTACTAATATATACTAACAGTAGTAACATGTACTAGCAGTCTTAACATTTACTACTAGCAGCACTAACTACTTAGCTTATATTTTAGTCTTCAACACTGAGCAGTCTTAACTTCTACTAATAGCAGTAACTTTATGCTATCAGTACTAAATTATACTAACAGTAGTAACTAGCAGTGGTAACTTTATACTACCAGTACTAACTACTTAGCATAATTTCCATTATGTACCTGAGCAGTAGTAACTCTAAGCATCCTTGAAGTCTTTTAAGTCCCAACAGGTTACATTGTTATACACCCATAAGTGTAATAATTGCAATGAGTACAATTATTATAGAAAACAATATTATTACCCTAAGCTCATGACACAGAGACCTTGAGATAATCAATAATCACAAGAAGTTTCCCCAACGGGTGCCTTTGCCAAACACCCGCATAGTGATTCAAATGAAGTGCGTTTGGTTACCAGATAGTATAGGTACACCAACGGGGAAGTTCAGTCCCAAATAGATCTATTCACACCATTCGCGCTTACTCCGAAAAGTAATTAATGGTTCATGATAGTGGGGTCTTAATGGCAAAAGTAAGGACTTAGGCAATAATAAATCAGGATAGCATACAGTTGGAAAAATACTTGTATTCATGATTTAAAGCATGTATCCCCCTTGCGGGTTTATGAAACATTAGAAGATTTAAAATGCAAGGCTATGAACTCACCTTAACAGGGAAATCTGATTGATGGCAAAATTATATCAATTGAAAGTAACGACCTCGTCACGCGACCTGGGGTAATATGTCAAGTCTTAGTGTGATGGTTTATGTTTCAAAACTTTATAAAGTTTAACGTATTACTTTGATTTATTATTTTATGGAAATATTGTATCACTGTTCAGGCTATCATAATCCAAAGGCCATGTAGTATCGTTTGAGGAGTTAGGGCACTTTAAATCGTAAACCCAGCAAACTCATCAAAACAAATACCCAAACGGAACCCCTCATATGAAATTCTCTAGTAACGTGATACGATAAGATTTTAAGTTTCTTCAAAAGCTAGTTGATGGTAAGTTACATTAATTATATAACGTAATTGTTTTATAATGCGTCGATCGATGATTAATAACGATAAATGTGTCGGGTTTTAATAATAAAATAAAAGAAAAGTTATCCGAATTACAACAATTCAGGTACAAGTTTAAAAGTACAACGACAACATAGTAGTTTTTCTTCCGAACATGGATCACCCAAAAGACAATAACTTGGAAGAAAATAGACATCTTGAACAGGCTCAAATGCAATCACACTAAGTTTCCACTTTAGGAACGTCACCTGAAAAGCATGATAAAAACGGTCAACTATCAAAATAGTTGGTGAGTTCTCAAGACTTTGTACACCAAATATAGTTTATAAAAGAGTAGACGTCCAATAACAGTTTGCCAACTCATTGGCAAGGTATCAAAAACAGTTGTCCAAACCAAAATCAATTTCCAAACAAGTTGATAGTCCAAAACAAATCAAGTTTTCAAAACAGTTCCCGTTACATAAAGTAACGTAATACAAAATCAATTCACCATATATGTATGCTATAGTGTTTATGCGAGGCACTACTTAAACGTATTCAGCCTAACCGTTCCAAACATCCAATCAAGTTCCAGTTGTATAGTGTGGCACAAACACTTAGTACTATGCACCCTTGTGCGGGGAGTGAGGAGGGGCTAATCTCCTAATAGCGCTATCCATAAGTACTAACGTCTCAATCCCGATGAGGGGGTAATGATGTAAAAAAGTAGTGGCGGGTTTCTAACGCATAACTACACATAATGCAAGTGATATTCAACACGTTTCCAAAGTCTCAACGAGTTCAATTCTTCAAGTTCATTCGTTCAAAACATAGTTCAGTCAAATTGTACTTAAAAGATCAATTTCTTCAGTAAAGATATAAAACAAAACATATGCTTTCCACCCAAAACAAGTTTAAAAACATGTAAAAAGAGGGATGTGGAGAAACTCACCTAAAAGTTTTAGAAGATAATAAGACTTCTCTGGCAAACCCACACTAAGTAGGCAACCTAAACGAATACGAACCTTCTAGCGTAATATTAGGCAGAAATAATTCCTAATTAGATCTATCCGATATGCTCAGGACAATATTATAGTTCATTTGTGATGCCTTGTGTGCACTTTGTTTCCAAGCCACTTTTATCACAAAACGCAATTACAAAACGCCGAATCTGGGACATACCAAAGTATTTTAATGATCAGAGGGTCTAAAAATCATGGTTATATGGTTAGGCCCAATGCGAGGGATCTCTAAATAACCCATACAAGTGCCTCCTATATCAGTTTCAATGATAGATTCATCGTGGTTTATGTTTTATGTTCATTTAGTACACGGTTGAAGTGATTTTCGGGCAGTTTTGACATTTCACCATTTTGAACTTGACTAACAAACGACCTTATATTTTAAAAGGGTATATTCTGGAACTAGACTCAAAGAACTTGATTCTAGGCTCTTGAATCATGTCAAAATATTTATTTATCATCAATTTATGCTCAAATTAATATGACCCAAAAATAAAATAGGGACTGTTTTGAAAAATAACTTTGGCTTAATCAAGTCAAACCACTAACCCAAAATGCAAAAACGACCAAAACAACTCTTGAACTCATTTATAAATATGTAAACATCCTTTTTATAAAGAAAAATCAGTAGGTACCTTACAATATTTTTAAACCAATGCATGTACAAGTTTACACCTGATCTAGCTCTAAATCATGGTTTTATGCACGTTTTTATGATTAGTTTTATCATCCGAATCCCCAAACAAATCCTATAACCATTGTATCATATTTTTAAGAGTCTCATAATACTACTTATCCAATAGCTAATTTATTTTATAGATTAGATCCAAAGAAAATGGATGAACATGTGTTTTGAGCCAAAATAGGCACTTTTCGGGTACAAGATAGGCGCAAGCCGTCTTGTACCCTTACCTCACTTATGAGAGTACCATGAAAATGATAGGATGAAGATGAATCTGAGATGATTCACCTCACCAAGATGATGCCTTGAATGCAAAACGAACCAAAAAGCTTGTTAAGGATGATAAAACAAGCATTTTTTAGTATGATTCTTGTGTTTTATCAAGATTTTAAGTGGTGGTTGATGGTGGTGATGTAGTGGACGACTCAAGGAGGTGGAGGAGGAGTGTTTTCTATGTTTTTAGTGAGAAAATTATGAGAGGAAAATGTGTGAGATAGAGAGAGAAGTATAGAATGGTAGTAATAAACCTTGGAAGTGTAAGAATCATGGGATGTAAAAAGGAAGCAAACACTCTCATTGGTTGATATGGGAGGTGTATGTCACGTTTTTGGGGTCTCAAGGAGGGCTAATATACTGAATTTTTGTATTTATTATTATTGTGTGTATATATATTAAGTGTAGGTAATATTTTTTATGTTAAATGTATAAGGTTTTGTGTAAAAAGGTATAGTTTTGTGTATAATGTGTAATTTGTTGTAGGTTAAATGTACAATGTGATAAATAATGTTGGTTAAGAGTGAATTTATACACTTACGTCATATTGAAGTGTTTTAAGTCCGTTATAAGAAGCGTAAGTGCAAAAACGTAAAAATTTATGAAATATCGCGTTTACCGAGAAACTTGCAAGTTATGAAAAGTGAATTGACCTAAGTGCACAAAAATGAATGATTTATGTTTTCCCATGTGTTTTTACATTGCTATAATGTTATTTGAGCATATCATTGGTCGTTAGGACCATTAACTAGGATCATTAGGTAAAAGGTGTGCTCGGGTAACTAAGGTTCCTAGTAAAACAAGCGTTAAATGCTAAAAATAGTATGACCACATAAAAGTGACTCCACAAATAATCAAAAGAGTCAATTATCATACGTTTGCTTTCGGTTACTAACCTCAAAATTAACAGATGTCATGGTTTTCCCCTGTTAAGGGAATTTCGTCCCGAAATTTCAGTTGCTCGTCCTAAGCCGTAGCACTCGCGAACAGTTGCGGATATTTGTGCTTTATCTCATCTTCTCATTCACAAGTAAAATTCTGGTCCTCGTCGGGAGTTCCAACAAACTTTTACATTAGGAATCCAACTATGTTTAAGCTTCTTGACCTTACGGTCCATAATTTCAATAAGGTTTTCAAAAAACGTAGTTTTGTCGACGATTTGATTTCTTCTAGGGTACGTGCAAATTATTCGTCGGTCTAGGCATTTCTCAGGTTGACACATGAAACATGTCATGAACTCCTACAAGTTCTTGTGGTTAGCGCAGCCAATAAGCTACTGGACCGACTCGTTCGACAATCTCGAACGGTCCTACGTGTCTTGGTGAAAGCTTGCTTCTCTTACCAAAATGTACTACGCCTTTCTAAGGTGACACTTTGAGTAGTACTTTATCACTAACACTGAACTCTAACAGATTTTGCCGATTGTTAGCATAGCTCTTCTAGCGATCTCGTGTAGTCTTTAGTCTTTCCTTGATTTGAACGATCTTGTCGGTAGTTTCCTGGACAATCTCTGGTCCAATTAGCTTGCTTTCTCCTACTTCTTCCTAAGCTATAGGCGTTCGAAATTTCCTTCCATACAAGCTTCAAATGGGGCACACTTCACGCTCGAGTGGTAACTAGTGATATACGAGAATTCGACTAGTGGAAGATGAGTATCCCAGTTTCCACCAAAGTCGATGGCACATGCTCTAAGCATATCTTCTAATGTTTGAATGGTATGCTCACTCTGTCCATAAGCAGTACTCATATCCAGTTGCGTTCCTAATGCTTTTTGTAGCGATTGCCAAAATCGTGATGTGAAACGACCATCACGATCAGATATGATTGACACTGGCATACCGTGCCTTGCAACAATCTCGTTGATGTACAATCTTGAAAAGTTCTCCATCTTGTAGTCTTCACAGACCGCTAAGTAATGTGCAGATTTGGTCAGTCGATCAACTATGACCCAAATCGCGTCATGTTCGCTACTGGCACTTGGTAATTGGGTATGAACTCCTGGTGTTCTTCTCCATTTCACTTAGGAATCTTTGGTCTGTTGAAGCAATCCCGAGGGTTTATGGTGTTCTACTTTGACTTTAGAGCAAGTTAAACACTTACTAACGTACAAAGCAAATCCTTCTTCATTCGAGCCACCAATAGAGGCTGTAGATCTAGTACATCTTGTCTGCTCTAGGATATACCGAATACTTTGTAGCATGGGCTTCATCCATGATCAAAATTCTTAAATTGCCAAAGGCTGGCACCCAAGTTCGTTTAACAAAATACAATTTGCCATCTTCTTTCCTTTCAAACTGTTTGTCCAGACCTCGCAACATTTCTGCTGGAGTATTGACGTCCTTGGAAGCTTCGCTCTGAGCTTCCAGTATCCTAGCTTTAATGCTAGAGTGAATTGTCATGCTTATAGCTCGAGCTCGTCTTGGTTTCATCCGTTCCTTCCTGCTCAAAGCATCAGCTACTACGTTTGATTTACCTGGGTGGTGGTTGATAGTAAAACAAATTCAATATACTTATATAGTAATAATTCCGTAAGAAATTCTTTCCAAAATACTTCTCAACCAAGAGAAATATAAAGGTAGAAATCTCACAAAATAAAACACAATTTGTATATTTTTATCCGGGAAGTACTTATCCTCGGGTCGTGTCCCAACGAAATCGTGAATTGAGAATTTAAGAATGATTCGGATTCGAGTTTTAGAATAGTAAAGGATATTTGATTGTTTGATTACACAAAAATGTAATAGCAAAGAATTGAAAAAACAATTAACTAGCACGGAAATTAAATGCACAATATCGAATTAACGCGAGCTAAAACTGAATTTAAAAAACTAAAGCACAACTTTTAACAAGTTTTATACCTAAGAATCACAATTTTAAAATTGAAAATTTAAGGAATAGTTAGTAATTTTTATCGTATTTTTGAATTTTTTATGATTATTTCTAAGATTTAATGAATTATCAAAAATAAACTTTTTTAAAATTAACACTAAAAGTTTTATGTGTGTGTGGTTTTCAAAAATACTAGATTAAAATGAAACTTATGCAAAAAGAATTTTAATTTTTCAATTAATTTTCTATTTTTATAGTTTATCTAAGAAAAAGTAATAAATAAGAAATATGTTAATTCCTAGAAAATACAAATTTAATTGGAAAAATTGAATAATTGATTTTAGAAACTACAAAGATGCAGAAAGTCATAAAAAAATAAAAGCCTAATTTTACTTTTTATTTTCAACTAAATGGTTTTTTAAAAAAATCTACTCTAATTACTAATAATACTATTAATAATAAAAAGGAAAATTAAAAGAAAATAGGAAAGACAGGGTAGGAAGTGAACTAAAGGAAAGTTAAGGGTAGGCGGGCTAATTTTGTAAAATTTACACTATAGTGAAAACGTTTAACCCTAATCTTTAAGAGAAGTACCAAAGAAACCCTACGAATTTGGCTTATTTAGCTTATTGAAAAATTGAGAATGAGCAAAAACTTAAAACTACAAAGTTGTAGTCTAGCTTAATCCTAACAACTTTAATAAAAGCAATATGAACTTTTACCCAAAGAATAAGCTGAAAAATAAGCAACAAGATTCTGTCACAGTAAGTGCTAGTTTAATAAGATTTTTGGACTTTTGCTTATTGTGATCTTATAACTAGATGAAAATGAAAACTAAAAGATGCTTGATGAAGCTTAAGATGTTTATTAAGAGATTCTAAACTATTATTAACCTGTGTTGAACAAATTTAGAAAAATAATGAAGCTGAAAAATGCAAAGTTTTAATGAAACTGTTTTTAGCTTTTTAAGAGTAAACTAAAAGACTTATTTTTGGACCCTAGTTGCTGAGATTTTGAAAATAAGCTACTCAATCTATCTAGAATCTACCTAGGTAAAAAGATTTTGCAAAGCTTTCATAGAAATAGGAAAATAATCAAGAAGTAAAATGAAAAGTCCTAAGCTGATATGATGTATGCTGTGCTGATGTATTTGGCTTTGCTGGTGCAATTGGCAAGATATACTCAAAATTTAAAGCTTAACTTGAGGCCTAGCTCTTTCACTAAATGAATCTAAAACAGCACAACACAACCTTAAAACTATAAATTTGCTTTTTTAAATCTTAAATCTAAAACTAACGTAATGAAATTGCCTGGTGTGGAAGGTTTTTTTTAACTCTCAAACTTCTAATTCTAAAAGCTAACTTCTACAAAGCTGTTTAATACTAGTTTAATAACCTAACTCACTATTTTGAGAAACTTTGACAAAATAGAATTGACTTTAAGAGTCAATTAAAGCTTAAACCAAACACTGCCTTAAACTAAAACTGTCAAACTTAATTGCACTTAAAAGCTATTTAAAAGCTAAAACAGCTAAACTCTTTATCCACTTCTATTTGTGTTGGATTACTAGAGCTGATTAAGCTATGAGAAGCCTAGCTTATTTATGAAAATAAGCTAGTTTCTCAATGAAGCTTATCCTATTACTTATGTCACGAATTTTAGAAAAGAAGGACTTAAAAATTGATTAGACTAAAACAACAATAAGCAATAATCATTATAAATCAGTAAGCTAAATGATACAGGATTAATCATAAAAATTCAAAAGGAATAAGCTGTTTGCAATAAGCTATGAAATGGTTAAAAGGAAATGTAACAATGTAAACCTGGATTTTGTAGAATCTTCACATTCAAACTATCCAAGAGTAGAAGAATGAATGTTCCTAAATGGCACCTTGCCTCTAGACCTCAATAAGCTGGCTTATGCTTAATTTGAGCTTATTTCCTCTTGTTTCTTCAAAATTGAACTCAAATAGATTCAAGTGATCATGTTTTGAGGTGAATGAGGTACAATTTAGTAAATGCAAGCTTAAACAGACATATTTGACTAAAATTGAGACTAAACGAGAAGTATAAGCTCATGTAGCTTATTTTGAGCTTATTTGAGCAATTCGACCTTAAAACTGAATACAATGCTTAATAAATGTGTAAAACAAGTTGTATTGCTGAATTAAAGTAGTACAAATTTAAGAAAAGAGTTTACAAGAGCTTACAAGCTTAAATGCTTAAAGTAAAATAGAATTGCTTAAAAAACGGGAAATTACAAGATAAAAGTTTAAAACAAAAATTAACAACTGAAATATGAAGTCCTAGCCTTCTATTTATAGAGAAGAGGTGAAGAGAGGGAAAGGATTCTAGGGGCTTCCTTTAAATCTCATCCATTGATCTTTTTGAAGTGAATTTGAGCCGTTTGATGGGGTGATGAGGTGTCATGGCCAATAGGGGCTTGCCACGTGTTGGTTTGTGAGTGGGGAGAGCATATGAACGAAATTGGGTCTTAAAAAGGAGCGGGGGAGGGTAAATTCACGATTTGGGTTGTGTTGATTCTTGGCGGGAAAAGTTGTTGCAGTTTGTTGGGTGGTTGCGAGTTAGGCGGGGTCTGTTTGAATCTTTGGAGTAATGACAATAGTGGTCCTTGTAGTTGTCTCCGCCCTTGTGTAGTGTTAAAAGAGGTTTGAATAATGGCAGTATGCCTTGTGTTTTCCATTTCTTCTTTTCCTTCTGTAATAATCATTTCTTCATTGGCAATTAAGTCTTGAGTTTACATAACTCCAGTAAGCTTTGAAACTTTGGAACACTTGACAACTTTGGCCCTTGACTTTATTCTTGACTTTGACTATCTTTATTCTTTCTTTGGACTGAGTTTGACTGGTGTGGGTATGATCCTGGCTGTGATTTTGGCTGATTTCTTTGTCTTGCTCTTGACTCTTTGTCTTTTTCCCGTTTCTTGTCGGTTTTTGATCGTTTTTGCTTCTTTTTGTCTTTTCAATCCTTACCTGCACAATTGGACACAAAAGCACACATTTTCTATTCTTTTGGCATTTAATTGGCTTTTATTAGGCAAAATCCCGGGTAAATTAGTATACAATTAAGCAAATATCAAAATTCCCCAAACTAAAGGATTGCCGTGTCCTCACGCAATGTTATGAAGTGTACACTTTGTAAACTAAGAAGTTTCCAAAATGTCCTTGTTTAAAACCTTTTATGAATTACCTTTTAAAATCAACTTTCACTTTTCTCATCATTTATTCTAATGGAAACACGTTAATGGCAATCATTGCAACTTTGCAACTTTTAGGCTCATCGAAATAGGCTACTCCCGATTAATAGAGCACAAGAGAAAATTTCATCCTTGATTTTCACTGGACTAAACAAAGCTGAGATACATGATCATTGTCAATATAATCCAAATGATTAAAGTCTTATACTTTATTGTGAACTTTTCACTCGGGAATAATTTAATGATAAGATGTGTGCACTCTTTTTAACTCAAACCATAGATCTTTATCTTCATTAGTGAATATTCATCTAAGCTTTAAAAATAGCCTGTGAGCTCAAAATATGTTAAAAACATAGATAAACCTCGACTCAAAGCTGAAAGAGATTCGGAAACAAAACTTATAAATTGATTTGAGAAAATGAAATTTTTAACCATTCTTTTTATTTTTCATATATTATAATTATTTTTTCTTGCAATAGGAATGTTGTTCTTAGTTCGAACCCCTACTTAGGCCTTTTCCCAATAGGATTATCGCAACAACAACCGGTGTTCTTGGTTCGACCCCCACTCGTGCTAACGTTTGTGGGTTATCGCGACATCACTTTTCCTACAAAGCTAGAATCCAAAAGTCCCTTAGTTGCAATCATCACCTAGGCTCGCTCCCTAGTGATGAATGCCTACGATCCTTGACCCTACGTACTAGTTTATCCTTAGTTGCGGACACCATCCGAGCTTTCTTCAACATGGATACGCCAACGATTAGAAACTACATATAGCTTTTTGTTATTCTATTTTTTTGAATGCTTCATTGGCACGAAAATAATGCTTTTGGCATTAGATATGCTTTATTGGCACTCTTTTTATAATTTTCTTTTTGTGAATGGAAAAATTTCATTTTAGAAAAGCAACTTATAAATTTGAAACAAAAATCTTACTTACATATTAAAATGAATTCTTTTTCAAAATGTAAGACTTTTTTAAAGGAATTGGTTGACTTAGCTAAAGTAAAAGAGCAGGATGATTAGTGGTGTTAAGAGCTTATGGGGAGTAAAAGACCAATCATTCATATAAGCTTTAGGTTTTCCAAATAACCTTGGCTTAAGCAATAACACTTATATTTAACTACATATTTCTGTTCTTCACATTATTTAAAATCCATGCAATAGGATATGTGAAAGCTTTGCCTACAAGAGGTAGGTTAAAGAACTAGCTAGGGCATTTTGCACCCGGTCAATCAAAATTAACTCCTATTTCACCAACGGCTACCAAAAAGAGTGTTTTATCTCAAACAAGCTCTTTTAAGCGTCTTCTTGTAAAGCAAAAAATTTAAAAGTTCCTCACTTTTTTCACAAAAGGTATTCAAAAAGAATCAAACAAGGTGCGTGAAGTGCAAGTCAATAGCAGAAGTATAATCCTTCCCCTAACTAAATGAAAATTTGTCCTCAAAGTTAAAAATAGGGTCAAAGGAATCTTTTAAACAAAATTCAATGGTCTTTGCCCAAAAAGAATAGAGGTAGTTCGTTAAGCCAAAGAGAAGAGATTAGAGTTTTCCCATTTATGAGAGAAAATTCGAGACCATCGATGGGAAATTGTGGAATTGCTTTGTCCTCCACAATATTGAACCATGAGCATCCAAAATCCGGAAAACCTAGACAAAAAATCACAAATAACAACAAGAGTCGAAATCAGAACAATGCTGCCTATCTTCTTTTTAAATTGTTAGCTCAAAACATCTTAAAACGGCTTAGTTTAGTTAACCGAGTACAAGCTATACTGCCCCCGAATTTAATTTGTTATTCGGGGAGCAAAGAAAATGGGAAATGAAAAGGAAAATTAAAGGATAAGCAGGGGTGCCTCCCCGAAGCGCTTGTTTTATTATGAGTCCCCTTTCGCATTGACTCTTTCTCCCCAAACTAGTGTTTCTGGTGGATAATGCAATGGTGAAATAAATTCTAAGAGGTGACAACTTCCCCAAAAGAGAGATGAAGATATCCAAAACATTTTTGATCCGGGTTCAACACTTTTTAGTAAAGATTTCAAGATTGAAAAATGTGAATTCAGATATTGCTTAGTCCATTAAGTTCCATTAGGGGTGGGTGGTGTTGGTCCCAAAAAACATCAAGAGTCAAAGAGCTTTAGTGTGTGCTAACTCTTTTGAACTCTTGTCTTTAAAAGCATCATTATCAAAAATACCCGGATTAAAAACTTTATCTTCACTCCCCGTGGAGTAAGATCGGGTTAACCTCTAGGAAGGTGAACAAATGTAAAAAAAATCGGGTAGTAAATGTTGAAGGTATCTTCCTCTTCTTCTGAAACATCTTTTCCCTATACCCGGGTAAGAAAGTTCACTTGTGTTAATTTCATCAAAAACATTAACTTCAGCCATCACGGGCTCATCATCAAAAGTAAATGACTCGTACTCGGAAAGAATCATCGAGTCATCAAGGGGTAAATCATCAATAGAAGTAGTGTCCTCCCCTGAATCACGGTCACTCTCGATACCCCGTGTTATCGAGTTATCCGAAAAACTAAGCACATCCGCCTCCTCTAAAGGCAAATCAATATCCACAACGGGGATAGTAGAGGAGGGGTAATTTGTTGGAGAAATCGGAATAGGAGGAGAGAGATTAAAAGTGTTAATCTTTTCAATTAAAAGATAACTTTCGACTAATTTCTCCCGAAGAGGAATGTCAACGATCTTAGAAATGTCGAAATCAATCTCTCCTCCGTCCTCCTCAAAATCGTCATCATAATCGTCATCTTTGTCGGTATCATCATCATCGACACAAACTTCAACGATTTCCGGTGAAATCGGAGCAAGATGAGCAAGTCTACTCGTGGACTTCTCGTAATAGGAATCATCGATGTCGAACAAATTACACTCCCCCAAACTAAAGTCATCGGACTCACTTGGGTTTGAAACAAGGGTCTCAACACTAATCGTCTCCGTTTCCGGAGTAATGTTGATATGCTCGTCTCCCATTATGAGCGAATCCTTAGGCTCTACGTTTTGCGAAACGGGAATGTGAATCGTATTCGGATGAACAGCATAAAATCCCAAATTATCGTCATCATCGTCATCACAAGTAACAGAAAGCATGTAACGACAGGCAGCAGCATACTTTTCATCTTCGTAAGCTTTCTCCTTTTTTCGAACTTCACTTCCCCATATATTAAAATCTTGCTTAAGTTTTCGAATTCTAATTTCACAATCTCTTGTATCCTCATCATCTCCTCTCCTCGAAATCTTTATACCCAAATCATTTATTATTCCTTAATCTTCTCTATCGACCAATTGTTGTTCATGTATCATTTCTCGATACTCATATCTCTATTTCTTTCTTTTGATCTTTCTGGATTTGGTTAGGAATTCTTGCTTAATGGTTGAATTACATTAAGAATTTGTAAATCGTAAGAAGTCTTTTGCAAACAATGGATTTGCAAAATACTAGGTTGGAGTTTGTCTCTCCACAACTCTGCTTTGTATTTTCAAATAAATTTTCTCCTCCGCAGCAATAAACTTGTGCTCTTCTCATTATGAGGTATGTGATCATACTTCATCAAGAAGCTTTGCATAGATTCTATAAGATTTGTTTGAGCATGTAGCATTTCCATACTTGCTACTGGAGGAGTCTGATAAACATCGGAAAACTGCGGGGGTTGAAATTGGTCGAAACCGGAAGAATGAGAATAAAAATACTCTTGGTTCATTGGCTGACATTGGTAAGTCTCATGAGAACCTCCCAGCTTTCTACAATAAAGTTATTGTTGTGGAGGAGTTTGTGAAATAATTGTGGAAACAATCAGATTTTGATTATAGCACGGTTCCGGCTCAGAAATGATCGGATCTTTGGTGGACAGTTGTAACCGAAATGAGCACCTTTTCCACAAAAATTCACAAATGCATTGTTGACAAAAAATCCCATTTAATGATCACCGCACTATAACACAAATTATGATCGATATGAGGAGGATCTTGTGAAATATTCACACCGGGGTCTGGATCAACAACGCTTGGCTCTGAGTGAGCATAAACAACGTTGGTTTGACATGGTGACTCGGGAGTAACTTGAAATTTTTGGAAAACTCCATTATCAACACAATATGCAAACAATCTTTTTCGAATTTCGTGTATACGAGTACATCCATGACAATACGGACCATTGACCGGGGTTCCACAAACCGCACAATGTGAACAAGAGTCGGACTCAGGAACCAATGGATTTAGGTCTTTAAGATTTCTATTGAACACCCTCTTTAGTTGTACATCATCCACAAGTTGCACTCTTTGATTGCATAACGGATTTTGAACGATTAAGCGCCATAGAATTAAACGTTATAGGGATAAAGGAAGATTTAGGAATTAAAATCAGAGGAATAAGAAGAATATTTTAGCTTTTCCAATAATACATAAAAGAATTTGAGATTGAGAAGATTTCTTTGGGGAATGTAAAAAAAAAAAAAATTAAATTTTTTGTTTTATTAGGATGTAAAAACAATAATATTTTGGTAATCGCTTATTACAAGCTTCACGATAAGTCTCTAAGTAGTACGCACAGTGAGTTGGGGGGGTGGTGTGATAAAGCCTTAGCGAGCCGCATTGACTACTTAGGAGTAGCTATCACTTTCCTTAAACTCACTTTTGTTTGTAAATAAGGGTCGGCGTTCCTCGCAATTACTTCTACGATTTGTTTTGTTGTAATTGGAATGGTGTAAGATGGTTAACCTTGTATCCAATGTTTATTATTTATTTTTTTACTGAATATTGACAATAGGAATCGAATTAATGAACTGTTTATATTTTGTAGAAAATTAGCAAATTAACTTCCAAAGGAAGGATCTTCAAAACATCTACTTCGTCGAATATTCTTCAACAATCGATACAGACTCCCGGCACGGCGCCAAATTGGTTAGTCAAATTTTTTATACCAACTATAGTATTATTCCGTAAGGAAATTCTTTCCAAAATACTTCAACCAAGAGAAATATAAAGTAGAAATCTAACAAACTTAAACACAATTTGTATATTTGTTATCGGGAAGTCCTTAATCCTCGGGTCGTGTCCAACGAAATCGTGAATTGAGAATTAAGAATGTCGGATTCGAGTTTTAGATAGTAAAGGTATTTTATTTGTTGATTTACACTACAATGTAATAGCAAGAATTGAAAAAACAATAAACTAGCTACGAAAATAATGCACAAATCGAATTAAAACGCGAGCTAAAACTGAAATTAAAAACTAAATAGCACAACTTTAACAACTTTTTTATACCTAAAAATCACAAATTTAAAATGTAATTTTAGGAAAAAGATTTTAGAATTTTTTATGTATTTTGAATTTTTTATGATTTTTCTAGATTTAAAGAATTAATCAAAAATAAATTTTTCTAAAATAACACTAAAAATTTTTATTTTATTTTTCAAAAATACTAGATTTATGTTGAAAATTAATGCAAAAAGAATTTTAATTTTTCAACTAATTTTCTATTGTTTTTATGATTTATCTAAGAAAAAGTAATAACTAAAAAACTATTTTAATTCCTAGAAAATACAAATTTAATTGGAAAAATATGAAAAAATGATTTTTAAAATGTGCAGAAAATGAATAGTACAAAAAGCCCCAAAATTTAACAATCAATTGAACCCTAATTTGTTCAATTAAAATCTAAACCTAATTTTATTAAAACTAAAATTAAAAATATTAAATCTATTTTTAATACTAAGAAAGACAGGGTAGATAGTGCAACAAAGGAAAGAACAAGGTAGGCGGGGTAACTTTAGCAAATTTACACTATAGAGAAAATGGGCACCCTTGAAGTTTGAGAAAAGAACAAAACAGACCCTGCGCTTGTGCTTATTTTTGGCTTATTAAATTTTAAGAATTAGCAAAAACTTAAAACTACAAAGTTACTCAACAGCTTAATCCTAACAACTTTAATAAAAGCAAATTGGACTTTTGACAAAAGAATAAGCTACAAAATAAGCATCTAAAGGCTGTTCACAGAAAGTAGCTATTTGAGGACTTTTTAGGATTTTTGCTTATAAAGAGCTTAAAACTTGATGAAAGCTAAAACTAAAAGAGGCTTATTGAAGCTTAAGATGTGCATTAAGAAGATTTGAACTAAAATTAACCTATGCTTAACAAAACTAGAAAGAAAATTAAGATGAAAAATTGCAAGTTTTGATGAAACTGTTTTTTAGCTTTTTTCTAATAAGCTAACAAGCTTATTTTTGGACCTTAGGTGCTGAGATTTTGAAAATAAACTAACCTAGCTTACTCTAATCAACCTAGCTAAAAGGATTTGTAAAACTCTAAAAGGAAATGAGAAATTTCAAAGAGTAAAAAGCTAACTCCTTAAACTGATATGCTGATGCATTGCTGTTGCAATGTGTCTTGCTGGTGCAATTGACAAGGAACAAGGATACAAGCTAGAATTTTCAAACTAACACTTAACTAAATGCACTAAGTGAGCACAACATAACCTTGAACCTTAAATTGCTTATAAAAATCCTTAAATCTAAAATTCTTATTACTGAAATATGCCCTGGTGCAATAAGAAGCTTTTTAAACTCTAACTTTTTTAAAACTAGATCCTAACCTTTAAAACTTGCTTAAATCCTTGTTATATGTCCTAACTCAACTGAATGAGAAGTTTTTATAGAGTGTAGTTGACTTTAAGAGTCAAACCATGCTTAAACCAAACACACCTTAAGATTTGCTGTCAACATAAAATTGAATTTAAAGTCTATATTAAAACTAAAACAACCTAAACTTTTTAGCTACTTCTATTTGTGCTGGATTATTAGAGCTGATTATGCTATGAGAAAACTAGCTTATTTATGAAAATAAGCTAGTTTCTCTATGAAGCTTAGCCTACTACTATGACAGAATTTTAGAAAAGAAAACTAAAATTGATTAAGACTAAAACAACATTAAGCAATAACATCTATAAACTCATTAAGCTAAATGATACTGGATTAATCATGAAAATTCAAAAGGAATAAGCTGTTTGCAATAAGCTATGAAATGATTAAAAGGAAATGTAGCAAGTTAAACCTGGATTTTGTAGAATCTTCACATTCAAACTATCCAAGAGTAGAAGTTTGAATGTTCCTAAATGGCACCTTGCCTCTAAACCTCAATAAGCTAGAAACTTAACCTTTTAGTTCCTGTTACAGAAACAAGAGCTTTAAAAGCTTATTTGGAATTTGACTTATTCCCAGCTTAATACTTGATGAAAATAGAAACTAAGAGATGCTAAGTGAAGCTCATGATGTATACTAATTGTATTTAAACTAAGTTTACCCTTGTATTAACAAGTTTAACAAGACAATTTAAGATGAAAGAATGCAAATCTTTTTCTATTGCTGCTGTCAAAATTAGCTGATGCATTTGGCATTAGTGCAGGCTAATTTTTGAACTGAATTCTCTTAAATCCTACTTACTCATATTATCTAAATGTGCTCTAATCACAAAGTTAACCCTAACTTGCCATGATTTACTTTAAACCTACAAAAAAAACTTTACTTCTCAAACTGCCCTGGTGCTAGAACTAAGATTTTAAACTCTAAAATTTAATATTCTAAAAACTAATGTCTAAAACCTGTGTGAAACTTGTTTACTATGATAAACTCAAGTGTGTAAAAGAATTTAACAGGATTTTGTTGACTTTTAGAGTCAAACACAGACTAAACCAAACACTCTTTTATGAATTCTGTCAATCCTAATTTGCACTGAAATACTGATTTTCAAACTTAAACTCCTAAAACATTTTATCTACTCTTGCTTATAATGTCCTAATACAACTAATTAGACTATAAAAGTACTAGCTTATTTGTACAAATAAGCTAGTTCTTCTACTAGCTTTAACCACTAACTTTGGTAAAATTTTAGGAATTACAGCTAAAAAGGATTATTAACTAAAAACAGCTTAGAACTAAACATTTACAGGCTATTTAGGCTAAAAGGAACATGATTAACATGAGAATTTAAAATGAATAAGCAGTTTGAGATAAGCTATATATGCTAGCTTGAGATTCAAAAAGGTAAACCTGAATTATTGGAGTCTCAGCACTAGAGCCACTCTTGTAGAGTGAGTGGCTCAAAAACAAACACCTAATGGCTCCTAGCCTCTAAACCAAAGAGCATTAAGCTCATTAAGCTAAAATTTGGCTTATTTCTCCTTTAGGCTTCCAAAATGAACTCAAATTAATTCAAGTGATCATGCTTAGATGTAAATGAGTAAACTAAGTAAATGAGAGCTTAAAAAAACAGTATTTAACTAAAATCGAGCTTATGAGAAAGAATAAGCTCAAATGAGCTTATTAAGAGCTTATTTGATGAAATCGGATTAGAAATGAAATCAAAGTTTACAAACACTTGAAAACTTAGTTGATATAGCTAGAATTGTTGAATACAAGCTGAAAGAAAAGAATACAAGTGCTTAAAAGCTTAATTGCTTAAAATAAAATTGCTTAAAATGGGAATTTACAAAGTAAAAAGTAACAAACAAAATTTAATAACTGAAAAATGATGTCCTAAGCTGCTATTTATAGAGAAGAGGTGATGAGAGTGAAGGTTTTCTAGAATGGTCCATCAAATCACAGCCGTTGATCTTTTTAAGTCTATTTGAGGCCGTTTGATCATATAAGAGAGGTGTCTTGGCCAATAGGGGCTTGCCACGTGTTGAGTGTTTATAGAGGAGCGGGGGAGGGTGATTTTGGTGCTGGGTTTGTGAGGGATTTAGGCGGGAAATTCAGTTTTGGGTAGTTAGGTTGTTATTCTTGTTGCGTTTTAGCCGGGCTGTTTGTTTGAATGTATGGAGTATTGGCAAAATAGGTCCTTGTCTTTGTCCCGCCTATATGTAGTGTAAAACAGGTTTCTGAAATTGCAAGTTCGGCCCTTGTGTTTTTCTTTCTCTTTTTCTTCTTTATAAACATCTTTACTCTCTTGGCACTTTAGTCCTTGAAACTTCTAACTTCAAAGTAAACCCTTAATCTTTGAACACTTGACATCTTTGGCC
>BQNB010059255.1:0-34038 GCA_026074375.1 Tanacetum coccineum
TTTCTTCAGATAATAAGGATTTTGATAACCTATAGCTTGTTTGGTGGAAGGATCATAGAAAAACTTAGGTTTTGTCAACATATGAACAGTTTGCGCCGATTGATCTCTTTTGTAAACAATTCTATCAAGATGTTGGATCTTCTTTTCTAAAATAATTTCTTTATCGATATTTCTAGATTCTTCTTTCTTAAAATCATTTTTAAGGATAGAAACTGTTTTTATTAAAGATTCTTTTTCTCGTAATTGTTTAGAAAGAGTATGTTTAAGACGATCAATCTCAGCATTCTGTTTACGTGCATCAGAAAAAACATTTTGTCCTTCTTTCAATACTTTTACTTGTTCTTTATATCTTCAAGCTCAGCAGTTAAAGTATCATTGACACTTTTATTGTCCAGATTTATCTGGTGCAAATTAGTAGCTACTTGGGTTTTATTTGTTCAATCACGTGATAATATTAGAGCACCTTGTTGTGCAGAGGAGTTAAATTCTAAACAGCTCAGCCTGTTGTGATGTTCACGTAGAACTGAGAAAAAGGATGATATGCTATCACTGAGTTATTTCGGTCCTCTGATTGACACAACACTAGACTATCAGAAGACTGCATCACATGCCACCTTGATTAATCATATCACATTATCATGATTGTGTACCTCACAAAGCATCTTAAACATAATGAGAAAAATATATCGCCATGAGTGCAACCTTGGCATTGTTAAGTTTACACAATCTGATCATATGCATCCCAAAATCATTCGGCTTAAATATGCAGTATTGTAAGAAAACGACAGTCTTGGGCTTTGAGCTTCTGGAATTCCTAGATCTGCCAAAAATGTTAGCTCTTCCTCATGTAGAATTTCACCATTTGCTTGGGCTTGAACCAACAATGCTTTATCCTTGAACCACAAATCATCCTTTCTTTAGTTATTGTGCATTGCTTTGACATGTTTCCCTTCCCCTTTCATTTTGTTGTCAACAAATAACATCTGTTGTTTCCCAGAAATACTTCCACTATGCTCACTGAGTGTAAGGTCCTTGTAGACCCGCAGCAAAAGTACGTTTGTCATCCCCTGAACAGTTGTAAGTTACCTCTTCCATACAGTAATGGTGGCTTTGATGTCTAGGGTTTGACGAATTTCTCAGCTGGTTATTGGTAGTAGGATAACGGGAAGTGACGACAACAGTCAAGACTGACATCATATGATTGATGGCATCAATGGGATCATCACCTTTCTGGAACACTGGAAAAACTAGACCGGAGTCTAGTAGGGGGAATTTAGGTTGTTTTTGTTGTTGTTTAACTGTGGGAGCATATTCCAATTGAGGGATGGATGATGACGAAGAATAAATATTGTGGTGAACTAATGATTGATAGTCATTGGATGGATAAGTGATTGAAAGATGTGTGGATGAATGATTGATTGAGTATTGTTGAGACTGGTAAGGTGATCCATACTGTGGAGACTAATATAGTGAAACTTGTTGTTCATATTGAGAGTTCTGGTAAGAGTGCTGATGAGATTGATAAGGAGACTGTGTTATTTGATGAGTTGCAACTAAAGCAAGCGGATCTGAATTGCGTTCATGCAGTAAACGGATTTCATTCGCATGAAATTTGTGTTGTTCCAAGTAAGCATGAAGCTTATCAATATTGGTTGTGTGCAATGCCTTAACCAGTTTGACACCAGTCACAAATTTGCTCCATTCAGGAGGGAGAGTATTCAAAAACTTGGTGTTTACTTGGAATTGTTCCAGCTTCACTTTGTAGATGTTTAAATCGTTGAGTAAGAGTGAAAATCTCAAGTAAAAGTCACGCGGAGTTTGTCCTTTCTTGTAAGAAAACTTATCGAATTGATCATATAGTTTGCACTCTCTTTCTTGCTTTGTTAGAGAAGTTCCTTGCATGAGAAGTTGAATTCTTTCCCAAAGATCCTTGGCGACTTTATTATGGATGACAAGTGCATAGATTTCATTAGGTAAACCTTGAAGAATGATATCCGTAGCCTTGATATCACAATCAGCTTGAATTGCATCCGCGAGTGTCAATTCACTGTATTTTCTTGGTCTAGTCACTCTATTTTCCTTAATTGTGGGCCAAATGAGTGGACCGTTTTCAACGGATTCAAGAATCATTCGTCCATGTTGTCTATTCAGCATGTATAGCTCCATTATGCTTTTCCAAGAATCGTATAGCTCTTTTTCCAACATAGGTGGACGATTGTCAGCACCCGAAAGAATTGCTTTGTCTCCAAGAGTCGTCATTGAGAAAGTTGTATTAAAAGATTACAGATTGATCGATCGGTGGTAGAAAGAAATTGTGTTTAATTAAGTTGTCTTTTAAGTCTTGAGATAATTCTTGAAACTACACGGGATTTTACAATTCTTGACAAAACCGGGAAAAACAAGTAAATGTTTCACGGGATTTTACAAGTCAAAAAAATAAACCGTATAATTTTGAAAATTGAGTTGTTCGACTTTAGTTGTTCGGTACTAACTGCCTTGGAGTTGTTCGGTAGTAGTTGTTCGGTACTAACTGAAAAGTAGTTGTTCGGTACTAACTAAAAAGTAGTTGTTCGGTACTAACTGAAAGGTAGTTGTTCGGTACTAACTGCCAAGGAGTTGTTCGGTACAAGCTAAAGAGTAGTTGTTCGGTACTAACTGCCAAGGAGTTGTTCAGTACTAACTAAAAGGTAGTTGTTCGGTACTAACTGCCAAGGAGTTGTTCGGTAGTAGTTGTTCGATACTACTTGTTCGGTACCAACAGTGACGAAACTCAAAATCTCAAAAACACAAAAAGACACTTTTTTGATCGGTTTTTCGCAAAAAATCTTGTACAACTAGTGTTACCAACCCTATAGGAACAAGAAAAATGAAAACTTTAAGGTTTTTAAGCCAAAAAATTTAAAATCAAGATTTTATTTTTTGTAAAGGTTTTTGAACACAAAAGTAACAAAAATGATGTTTTTCTTGATTCTAAGCTTGTACACCTATATCATAAAGATACTAGATCAGATTTACCAAAGTAAATGATCCTTTAGTGTACACTTGTGCTTTAAAAACAAGAAAAAATAAAGAGAAAGGACGATTTTTGCAAGAAACACACGAACCAAAAAAATTAAACACAAAAACTAAACACACCACACCATGGCTCTTGATACCAATTGAAGGATACAAGTAATCTTTGAATAGTCAAGCAAGAACTAGAGAGAGAAAGTAGAAGAAAGGATGTATTTTTCTAGAGAGAGAAAGTAACTAATAGAAATGCATTAAGATGAAAATGAGAATACAACCAACTAACACTATTTCCAAGGCATGGAGAGGGTATTTATAATCCTATGTGGCTGGCCATGGGCCTTAAGAGGCTTTCCATGGGCCTTTGGGCCATATTAGATTACATGACATAAACATAACTAACTACGGGCTTTGACTAATAAATATTGGAAGTGACCGAGACTTTTCTTGTTCCTAACAAAGCTTAAATTTGGCTTGTTTGAAAACTAGTAAGTTATCTTTATATTTATTCAATTCAAAAACAAGTTTGTTATTATTAGATAACAAATTTAACCTTTGCTCTTCAACAAACTTAAGGTCTATGTTAATGTAATTAAGATAATTTTGCCAATCAGCATCTTCATCCATAGATAAAAGAATGTGTACCTTTCTCATGGTGATGTTAATCCATTCACCATTTCTAGCATGGTTTTTCCCAACAACAAGTTCATCATCAGCTAGAGTCATCAACACTATAACTTGTACCATTTCTTCATCATCCGATACTTCTTCTTCATCCAAATCAAAAGTTTCAGCCACTAGACCTTTATTTTTATATTGCAAAGGTTTTGGAGACTGAGTACTTAAAGGATCAACCCAAGAAGTGCAAGTTTGGCTTTCACCTTTTTGTACTCAATCTTGTAATCTTTTTTATTTTTTTGCTCATTCTGACTACTTTGAATACGTTGTGAAGACTGAATGAGTTTAGGTGTAAACTTCGGTTGAAAACCACTTGACCCTGAAGAAGTGTTTGACACTGATGATTTATAAGAAGGGTATAAGGTTTTTGAAAAATAATCTCTTGCAAAATGGCCTTTTTTACTACATTTAAAACACTAGGTGTTTTCATTTGCTTTTGGATTTGAAAAAATGTTTCTCCTTTGATAAAATGTTTTGACCTAGCCAAAAGGCTCTTTCAGGAAACTCAATATCTAAATCTCTTAGATATTTCTCACTAGTTCTCTCATCAACCTCATCATCAAAATTTTCTTAAAAATCTTAAACAATATTGTTAGAAAAGAAAGCAGTTGATATAGGAGGGGTTAAGGGAGTAATTATCAGGGCCTTTTTGGACTCAGGGTATCTTCTTGAGATCAGGTTGTCTTCATAGACAAACCTCTCATAAATATCAGCAAGGTCAAGAGTTTAAGTATGATTAGCGTTTCTTAGTCCATGAGAGAAGCTAAGCCACTTCTCAGGGAGACTGTTCATGAAACCTACATTGATTTCGTGTCTAGACAGTTTCACGCCATCATTTGAAAGCTCATTGAGAAAAGTCTTGTACCGGGTATAGGTTTGAGAGAGACTTTCAGAGGGTTTAGGTCTGAAGGTATTATACTCAAGTTTTAGATCCATGATCCTATTTTCCTTAGTATTTGAGGGGCCCTCAAAGCTGTGAACCAAGTCTGTCCATATATCTTTAGCTGTTGCACAACTAATGACTGACTCCATTATATCATCAGGTAGGCATGATATAATGATGCTTTTAACGCGTTGGTCTTGATTGACAACCCTCCTCTCATCATTTGACCATTATGCTTCAGGTTTGTTAGCACCTTCAGCGGTCTTTGGTTGGAAAGGACCATCCTTAATAAGTTGGATGTAATAGGGTTTCATTCCAGTTAAGTAGCAAACCATTATCTTTTTCCACTTATTAAATTTGCCAACTTCTAGTCGAGGAGCAATAGCAGAATAACTACCTCCTTTTTTATCGACTAGTTGGGGGTACATTACTTTCAGTAGCGATGGTAGGATCTAGGTTTTAAAAACTTTTTGAGCAGTTTTATTGTTTAAAAGTTTTACAAACCTTCTGTTATGATACCACTTGTTGTTCCCTTTTTATTAGTTTACTAATAACTACAAAGTTATAATAAACTAACCCGTGACTTGAAATAATGTATTGAAAAGAGTTTTGATAAATGTAAAGCCTAAAAGTAAAACACAAAACTATTTTTAACGTTTAATCCTTTATAAATATTATTAAGAATTATACCCCATTATTTGCGAAACAACAATGGGGATTGAATGACAATGTGAAGTATAAGTGATCTCATCTCTAATAACTCTTGCAAACCAAAGTATTGCAAGAGTTAACAATTATGCTAACCAACTGAAGCTTGCTTCAGAGACTTAGTTGATTTGGAGGAGTATGGAGTTTGTGAATGATAAACATTAAGTGCACAAACGTAAAACCCTACTCCTTTACAATGATCTCTATTTATAGTGCTATTATAGGGTAAGAACCCGTGTGGGTGATAAGTGCGTATCCTCAGGTTGATTGGACAATTACATTCGTACATTTGTCTCTATTACAAATTCTAATCTAGGTAAGGGGACAACACACTTTCTAAGGTCAGTGAAGATACTGACCTTGTTCTTATACTTATTTTAGGATAGTTTGACTTAAGGGGATAAGTACTTGATCTTATCCCTCCCAATCTCCACTCTTCAAGGTCTTCATTATATCAGATGAGATCGTATGGGGTTCAGTGAGCTTATTGCCACAACTCACTGAACCCATCACCTTCTTCTTTGGTTAAAGGACTTCATTCACCCAGTACCGCCTCACTGAATTGTTAAGTCTTTCTTCTTAGACTCAGGTTGAATACTTGAAGGTAACTCACTGAATGACTGTTCACTCAATGACCTGAGTAATGTTCAGGATATCTAACACTTATGATATTTTCTATTCAAATCTTTAGTGAAAGATCATTGGGCATCGAATTGGCCCAACATGTTTATTTAAGTATTGTTGCGTAAATACTATTTCTATGTTGCAAGTTTTGCCCCTGAGTATTTTCTAGGGAAGATAAATAGGAAAATTTTTGTGTCAGATTTTTTGAAAACTAAGTGTGAACAGTAAAAGGACGATATTGCCACCACGTGTGAAGCACGTGAGCCCAACTAACAAAAAAAAACCTGAGACCGTTACTGACAGGGGCAAGATTGCAACAAAACAGTGTTCTGTGTACCTTTTATGCTAAAAAAAAAAAAGAAATGACAGAGAGTGCGAAAACGAACATTCACAAAGACAATTTTTTTTATAGTTTTGCCTAAAATAAAAGCTCCATCTCCAACTTTCAAAAGCTATAACTCTAGCTAATTCCGTCCCATAAACTATAAATATATTATACTTAGAACAAAAAAAGAAAACCTTATACTCCACTTGTTTAATATTAAGTGTCCAGTTTTATAATGAACATAATTTAAAAAAAATTCATTTACATTTTTCAACAATTAAATATTATATATACCTAATAAAGTCTACTCTCATTATTTGAAATACAAAACATTTTCATTTGTTGAAACACAAACGAAACACATCTTAAATGGAATATCATACTAAATTTTAAACATTTTCTTTCATTTTTGACATTATTTTACAATATTTTTAAGATCGGGATCCAAGATAGTTTTATCTTTAAAACTTGAGGAGAAAGGAAAGGAAATAGAATATTTTGTGTTTTTGAGTTTATTTTTAAGAAAGGAAAGGAAATTGGAGAGGAAAATGAGAGAAACTTTTCTTAAAAAAACTTCACCCTATTTTTAGAAGGAAATGGAAGGAAACATTAGATTATGTTGTGTAGAGACTAGTATACTCATTTTAAAAGATTTTATGCTAACAATTAAAGGGCATGCATGTAATTTAAATAAGCTCAACTTAAAAACATGATTCATGATTAATTTCCTTTTACTTTCCTCTATCTAAAGAACATATAAAACAACACTTCATTTACTTTTCATTTTCCTATTCTTTTCCTTTTCCTTCTTATTAAAACTCTAGAACTAAGTGTAAAAGATCAAAATCGAGATCTTAAGATCATACTACAATGTCATTTTCTCAATTGTATTTGTACTATTATATAAATCTACAAATAATTATATATCATAAACATAAAATTATATGAATGTTTTATAGAAGAGTTATTCTAAATTATGATTTTGAAATGTTTAAAAAATATTAAAATGTTCTTTCTCTTAAATTTTACTAAACACAATTAATAAATTTGCAGTTTTTTAGTTGTGGTTTGAAAAATATAAAATCAGATCAGAATAGATTTTGAGATTATATGGTTAAGAAAGTATGTATGTAAAGGGGTGCTTGGTTCATTTTAAGGAATGACAGAAGAAAAGAGTAAACGAATATAATGCAATATATTATCATCAAAATTCCTTATTAAGTAAAATAATTATGAAATATAAATAAAAATTAAAAAAACAACAGTTAGAAAATTAATCTGTGAGTAAGACATAGAGAGAAAAAGTAGGAAGTGAAAGTTACAAAAGTTTTTTCCCATACCCTTCAATTTCATGAGGAATGCTTCATTACCTAAAACTAGGGGTGTTGATCGGTGCGGTTATCGGGTTATTCGGTTAGTTCGGTTAATTTTTTTTTGGGTCAACCCGAAAACCTAACCGAACCGACCTATAATTCAACCGAACCGAACCGAAAACCTAATTTGAATTCGGTTCGGTTCTCGGGTTGACCCGAATAACCCGAATTTCACTATTAATATTTTTTTTAACAATTACATAGATTTTTAGTAAACAAAAAATTATTATTAACATAAAAAGTATTTTTTATATTATGATAACATTTTAATGGTATTTATATATATATAAATATAAACAAATATATATATTTATATAATATATAATTCGGTTTTTAGAACCGAATTAGTAGTTCGGTTCGATTTGGTTTTGACGAATTTGGTTCGGTTCGACTCGGTTTTGGTTTATTGGATTTTGTCGATTTTTCTGCTCACCCATACCCAAAACTCATTGCATTATATAACCACCCTTAGAGGGAAGGGAGTGGTCGTGCCATGGGTTCGTGCCAAGCTATGGCGCGAGATTGAGCCATGGCGCACCACTCCGTGGTTCGCGCCAAGGTCTCTCGCGCCGTGGCTAACAGCCCACGCGAAAGAAAAAATTTTTTTTTTTTTTTTTTTTTTTTGAAAAAGTATCTTGGGGGGGGGGGAGGGGGGTGTAAAAATTACCCCAAAAACCCTATTTTTACCCCTTTAAAATCCTATAAATACCCCTTTTATATTTTATATATTCTACATTAATACTTCTCATTTTTCTTTGAAATATGTATCCAAATAATCTCAACGATTTCGACACAACCAACACATACGATCATTATGATGCTTTCTTTCAACCCGACTATGATCGCTATATGCGAGATTACGAGTCGTATCAACATTATATGAGTTTGTGTGGAGCAGAAGCCAGGGTTTCAGTTTGGTCCTATTAGGCATAGGAGGATGTACATATATCTGTGAAGAGAAGAAGCGGAAGAAAGGCTAATCGAAGGACTCATTTGGCCGACGACGTGTACGAGCCTAAATATCGAAGAAACGTTGGAAAGTTATCGTTATGAGCTCTACTGGTAAAAATCCTAAAAATCTCAACAAGGGTGTTAAAAGTAATAAAATACCCCTATGTCAGTAAAATTCATAAAAGCTTAAATAAAATTCATTTAAATGTTAGAAATTATGAAAATACAATATATGGCAAATATGAAATTTATGTAAGAATAAAATACCTTGATGTTTACAGAAAATAATTAATAATTATTTATATATTAATTTCTGCCGAATTAATTAATATTTTATAAGTTATACATTACAAAATTAAATAAGATAAATTAGGATTTAATGCAAAATAAATATTGGTAAATTAGAAATTCTGATGTTAGTCATTTTAAATGTTTCCAATATTTCGGCCTAAATACTTATTTATATTCACTTAAGATTTTTAATTTGTAAACTCTAAAACTAAAAACCACCGAAACCCTAAAAATCCAAAAGTGACGGCACAAGATTTTTTCCAAGGCTTGCACGATTTTTCTTGGGTGATTTGAAGGTCAAGGAGTGTGGGAAAAATAGTGGGAAGATTTTATAAGGCTTTGTTCGATTTTGGTATTGGTTTTGGGTTCGAATAAGCAAGGTTCATAAATTATAAATTCACTAAGATCATCCAAGGTATTTTTACCAACTCACTTTTAATCATATATGTTCGATCTATGGCATAAGAAAAATGTTCATGCATGTTATTTTGATTTTATAAATCAAACATATTCGAAACCCTAATTTTTAGTTAATTATGAAATCGGCTTAAAAACTATTTGTACATTCGATTTTATATTTTTCTAGGGTTTCTTATATCTCATATAACTCAGATAAAATGTTGGAAAAATTTAGATGGATTCGAATAATTATTGGAGATTTAGTTGTGTTTACCGATTTCGATAAATAGGGAAAAGGAATGAAAAATGGTTAAAATTGAAATTAGGGTTAGGGTTTTACTATTTTTCCAGGTGTAATTAATGCCAATGATTGGGAAATATATGTTGTGCTTGGGAAAAAAATTCAATTTAGGGGTTTTTGTGATGTAATGTTAACCCGATTTGCTATTTAAAAGTATAAGGACTTGTTTTGTAATTTCTGAAACTATGGGGTCTGTTTTAGACATTATTTATAATTTAATATATTCTGTATAAAATAAGTTGGGGGTAGAATAGATAACTGTAATTTTGATTAATATTTGTGTAAACCTTACTATTTTTGAAACCTGCTATTTATAGAAACCTGCTATTTATGGAAACTTACGAGATATTGAAAACTCTGTTTTTTTGGAAAAAGTCTTTTTTAGAAAGTCTATTTTTGGAAAGTTTAATTATGGAAACTTATTAAATCAGGAAAGTTATCATTTATGGAAAGTTAATTAAGGAAAGTCTATTTTTGGAAACTTACTATAATTAGAAGCTGCTATTTTTGGAAAGTACCCAATATAACAAGAATACTAATCATGAAACATAATAATTCATGAATATGTTAATATGTACGTACTAATCAAGGAATCATGCAATTATAGAAAGTTACTATAAATAGAAGTACTAAAAATAATAAAGGTACAAAAATGGAAGTTAACTTAATCAAGAACAGTAATTATTTATGTCCTTGAACATGTTGATCTTATGTAAGCAGGAAGTTGCTTCCTTTTCTTTAGCCATCTATTCTTTACGTTACTGCTGGAATAAGGTAGGATATTCCGTTCCTTTCAGTAAGGAATTTATTTCTGTTCATGATTCATCCCCAGAAATGCTTTGCTTTCCCTTTTTATGTCTTGTGCCATGATCCTTTACATGTTTGATTCAAGACTTATTCTATTGCCGAGATTATTATATACGCATGACCATGATTTAAATGACTTACCCACCTAGTCATGGAGGTACCATGACGTGACACATGATGGCACTGTGTCACGACTCTTTCGCGGTTTGTGGAGGATAGTGTTTTCACGGGCGTCATTTTTGTGACCTGATTTATATTTCATGTTTGGCCTTTATTATTCGAGGGGCGTATGGAGTGAGTTTGTTTAAAACTTTTTTACAGTTCTTGCGGGATGGGTAGGTGTGTGCCTCTACATTCCATACACATTGGAGCTGATCCATCCACCCATATTATTATACAGAGGTCACCCTCTCTCTATTACAGGTATAGGCAAGCACCTCTATATTATATGCATGTATTCATGACATTATTATTTTTGACATGTATGAATCTATATGAGCTCGTGGGTATTCTTTTATTATTTTTGTTTATACTATCCAGATATTTTTGCATTTTAACTTGTATTACATGCTTTACATGTTTATTTCTAATTCTTCCTGACGCTATTCTCCAGTTTCCTCATGACACAAACAATTTTTGATCTTTCGCTACTTGTGTATTTACTATCCGGATTCATACTTATTAATTCATTGTTATTATAGATCCGATCACTGAAGCGTTATAGTCAGCCGTATTTTTTTCTCTTTTCTTATACTCGGCAGTATCTAGAGGGAGATTGGGCATATGAGAGAGTTGTGTGCTTAGGAAGTGACCTATTTTGATTCCTGTCTTTATATCGAAGACATTTTGATGTGCTATAATATCTTAGACACATGTTTCGTCCTGTAGACTTCTTTTTCGTTATTTCATGTTGATCGCATATTGGGAGCCGATGTTGATTCCTGGCTTTCACCTTGTCCTATTGTTTATCATTATGACTTTATGCCTTTATTATTCTTTGATAGAACCTTATGTTATGACGTTTCGGCCTCCTTTCGGATGTGGGTCGTTACAATTATGGTATCAGAGCAGGTTTCGACCTGTAGGCTCTAAAACTTGACCTGTCAAGGATTGGGGTAGACATTAGGTTCTCTTCAGACATCGGACGTTTATCTTATCTGTCGCGTTTCGACCTTTTAACATTTAATCATTAAACCCTTTTTGAAACTGTCAGATGGTGACACTCGTAACGTTGCTGAACTCGCTCAGCGGCCGTTCAGCAGCCTGGGTGGATGCCATGCTCCCAACAGATTCGCGAGTAGAGTTCCTCGCGAAGAGTACCGCACTGGTGCTATAAAACTTCGGGTAGTAATCTCCACCAGTCACTATTCATACTTGGCTTGAGCGCTTCAATAAGCAGAAACCCCGTTCGTTCGAGAAGGCAGTAGCCCCTGTTGATGCTGAGAATTGGATCTCCCATATGGAGAAGATCTTCGACGTGATGGATTGTAATGATGTTTTTAAGACCAGATTGGCTGTGTATAAGTTCGAGGTGACGCGCAGTTCGAGGGTGATGCGGTTAGTTGTGGAGGCTAATAAGCAGGCCAAAGGAGGAGATGCGTGGGTCCTTACTTTGACTTGGGCAGCTTTCAAAGAGCTGTTCTTTCTTCAGTTTTTCCCTCGAGCCGAGCAAGAGCGCTTGAAGAGGGAGTAGTACCATTTTCATACGCAAAGGGGAGGACGTGTAATAGTACTGAGTAAATGCAGCGTATCCTCCGCTAGCTGGTTTTCTTGGACACGGCTGCTGGCACTGCAGAAGAACAGGCGGATAGAAAAGAACTTTCGTTGGGGTCTTATAAAGTCATTCTCGACCTTTCATGTGTATACGTTTACAAACGTTGCTCAGGTTGCGGTGCTGCAGCTTCGTAGAGATCCTTCGTGACAGGATGGATATGTAGGTATGCGAAAAAGGTTCAGACATGTGGCATAAGTGTGGAGCCCGATATTCAGTCGGCACTAACAGACATAGTGAACGGGGTAAATGATCTGAAAATATGATACGTCTATGGGATTCGACAGGCAGGGGCTGGTGGTGGTAAACTTAACGTAACAACAATACAAACAATACTCTCGTGACAAAACATGTCATAATTCTAATCGTTATGTCTTTATTGTTATATGATAGAATCTAACATCACAGTCATGGTAACAGGAATTCTGTGTGCTGGACGCGACCAAAGGAACAGAGGTCAGCAAATCCACGATATACCAACCTCGGGTAAATCATTTGAAATTAACAAGTTTTATGCTCTATATGTCTCAAGGTTCATGGTCTCATGTTCTATATTTGAATCAGTGGTCCCAGCAGTCCAGGGTAACCTCTGAGGTATATCTCACCCTGTTTGCAACACATGTGGACGTAGGTCACCAGGAGAGTGTCGTAGGGTGTGGTTACTTGCATCAATTGTGGCAGGGTGGTCATCTTCAGCTGGGACTGCAAGAAGAACATTGAGTGAAGTTCGTCTGGTATGCTGTACAAGAAGCCTGACGCATCAGGCGTGTTTGCATTACCTCAGGATCAGGCCGCCTATAATTCAGGTTACTTCATGTGTGCATTATTTATATTCGACGGTTGCAGTGTTTGTTTTATTGATAGGGTGCGACATCATTTCTGTGATATCTACCAAGTTGCTTCATGTTTTACTAGACACCTATATTACTTGAATCATTGTATTATGTATATCCAACGCCATGAAAGATCCGCACGTTATTACACCATTGTATATAGAGATATTCTCTACAGTTTTTTTTTTTTGATGGGGGGACAAGATTCGTTCAGTTAATGCATTCCCTTGGAATATGTGTGAATTTGACATAATTCTGGGTATTAGTCTGGGTAGCAGCACACCGTTGTACGATTGATGTCATTCCCGTAGTGTTATAATTCGGCGATATTCATGCTCTGTATTTTATTTATCATGGTTCACCGTACCTGGAAATATCTAATGAAGTCATTTCCGTTTAAAGCAGTACCCTTACTATCGCATGGCTTGTGAAGGTTTTGGGCTACCTTTCATGACACGACTTCTGACGTTTCTTCTATTCATGATCTAGCGATTGTTTTCCGAATTTTCGAGGACGTATTGTCGGAAGGAACTTCGAGGATAACTACTATTCGCGATGTTGGTTTACATTAAGTTGATTCTCCGGAGCTGAGCCAATCATCCAAGCTCCCTTATGCCATGGCACCGATGAGTTTAAAAGATTGAAGGATCAGTTACATGGTGTTGTTGGAGCGAGGTTTTATTCGCCCGTAGTGTATCGCCATGGGGTATGCACCGGTTTGTTTGTCAAGAAGGACGGTAGAATGAGACTTATTGTATCGACTCGTGAATTGACAATCGATCACCTTTCGTAATCGTTATCCCCCTTCCACGTATCGATGATGTATTGATCAGCTTCAGGGCGTAACATTTCTCCAAGATTGACTTACGATCTGGTTACCATCAGTGCGAGTGAAAGGCAGACATTTCCAAGACTGCTTTTTCGCAACGTTATGGTAATTACTGAATGCTTGGTTATGCCCTTTTGGTCTCGCACGAATGATCAAGTGTATTTATGGACTGATGAACGAGTTTTCATGAATTCTTGGACAAGTTCTTTCATCGTTGTTCATCTCGATGATATTTGGTCTTCGCTATAGTCTAAGAGACACGAGGAGCATCTCCGCTATTATGTTACAGATTTTACGGGACAGCGGAGAAATTATATGCCAAGTTTTTCACAAAGTGCGAATTTTGGTTGAGTAAGGTGGCATTTCTGGGTCACATTGTTTCAGCAAAAGGAATTACTATGGATCCGGCGAAGGTTGAGGCTATCACCAAATGGCCAAGACCGACGTCCGTGACCGAAGTACGGAGTTTTCTTGGATTAGCAGGTTATTACTGCAGATTCGTAGAGGGTTTCTCATGATTAGCCTTACCCTTAACTAAGCTTATGCGAAAGGGTGAGAAGTTTGTATGGGACGAAGAGCGAGAAAAGAGCTTTGAAGAGCTTAAGCAGCGTTTGGTTTCCGCGCCTATTCTTACTCTCCCATCTGGTACAGGTGGATTCCAGATTTACATGATGCTTCTAAGAAGGGCCTTGGATGTTGTTCTCATGCTGCATGGGAATGATTTGCTAGGCCTCACGACAACTAAAGCCATATGAGGTGAACTATTAATCATGATATGGGAATTGCAGCGTTGTACTTCGCTATCAAATTTGGGAGACATACCTGTATGGCGAGTCGTGTGATTTTTTACCGATCATATGAGCCTTATATATATCTTCTCGCTAGCGAGACATGAAATATGTTACAAGAGGATGTTGGTTGGAGTTATTGATGGATTTAAGACACCCACATTCTAGTACCATTCGGGTATAGCAAAATAGTGGTTGGCTGATGCTTTTGAGTAGGAATAGGCGGGTTTATTGTTAGCTGGTATCAAGGGGAAGATGGGATTATTCGTGACTTGGCTTTGGATATCGGTTAGTTATGTGTTCGTGGACAGAATGGTTTTGAGGTGTTGAGGGTTGAGCCTAACCTAATTTCACAGATCAAGACAGCTCAGAAGGATGACGGGAGAAATCTGTGCAAATATTCAGAATATTGACAGAGACCGAGTTTCGCTGTTGATGACGATGGCTATTTTATGGAAGCGGTACTAAATTATGCGTACCAGAGGATCCTAACTTCGAGACAGGCCTTGATGACTGAGGCCATTTTCTCCATTTTTCAATCCATCACTTGGTTCGTTCGTAAGATGTACCTGAATCTCAAGCAACACTTTTGGTGGAGTGGTATGAAGCGCGATGTGGCTACGTTTGTGTCAAAGTGTTTAATCTGTCAGCAGGTTAAGATTGAACACCAAGTGCAAGTGGGCTATGACAAAACGTTAGAGATTCCTGTTTGGAAGTGGGGATGAAAATATCCATGGATTTGTTACGGGTTACACGGACTCAGGGAGGAAGACGCTGCTATTCTGGCGTTGTTGTAGATTCGCTGACTAATATCGGCACATTTTCTTCCTTATCCGTAAGGTTACCCTGTTTGTAAATTTGCAGAAAAGTTTCCAAACATGAAAATTGTTCCGATTACACGGTACTCCATCAGCGATCGTGTCAGATAGTGCTTACACGTTTCACGTTCGTTTCTGGAAAGGTTGTACAGAAAGCTTGGGGAACCAGGCTCATGGTTTGTACAGCTTTTCATCCTGAGACCGTACGGACAGTCGGAGGTACGATTCAAACATTTGAGAGATATGTTAAAGTTTATGTGCTTAGATGGGCAGGAAATTGGGGAATGACTATATATGTTAGTGGAGTTTGCTACAATAACAGTTGGCATGCGAGCATTAAATGCGCTCCTTTTCGAGATGTTGTTATGGTAGGGAAATGTCGCTGCTCTCATTTGTTGGGATCATGTTGGTGAACGTTATTCTTGAGGGCCCGGAGGATGATTGGGTGACTAAGAATATGGTCGCCGGTCGCCGAGAAAAAAGTTAAGGAAGCTCAGACTCGTCAGACTGGAGTTACGCGACAGCATGCAAGAGCGTTAGAGTTCAGGCAGGGTGAACATGTTTTATTGAAAGTGTCGACTACACGTTGGAGTTCCGGCGTTTTGGTATCAAGGGCAAGCTTTAGTCCTCGTTTTCTAGAACAGTTTGAGATTCTTGATCGCTGATGGTGAGGATTCCTATGTTTGGCGTTACATCCTCTGCTATCTCATTTTCACAATGTGTTTCATGTATCCATTACTCAGAGGTTAACAGGTATCATCCTCTTCACGTTTATGTCTTTATCATTCGTTCAGGATCCAGTGAGGATTTTATCTTACACGGAAGAGCATGAGTCTATCGAGAACGTCTAGGACTGGTGTCATGAGGAACATGACGCTCCCTTTTGTTCATAAATTCTTTGGAGGAATCAATCCCGTGCGTGGAAGCCACTTGGGAGTCGAGGAGTCTATAAGTACATTCTTATCTATTTTCTTTCCATGATCTGGTATGTTCTTTTCAGTCGTTATCATGTTTCTAATTCGAGGACGAAATTTTTTCTTTTAGGGGGGAAGGAGTTGTAAACTTAATAAATCTCAACAAGTGTCTAAAATTACTAAAATACCCCTAATGAAAGAAAAATTCATTAAAAGCTTATATAAAATTAATTAAATGTTAGAAAATTATTGAAAAAATACAATATTGGCAATTATGAAAAATTTATGTAAGAACAAAATACTTATGTTATCAAGAAAAATAATTAATAATTACTTTATATATAACTTACTGCCGAATTAATTAATATTTATTATGTATACATTACAAATTATAATAAGATAAAATTAGGATAATGGTCAAAATAAATATTGAGTAAAATTAGAAATCAGATTTTAGTCATTTTAAAAGCCCAATATTTCGGCCTAAATACCTTATTATATTCCTTAAGCATTTTTAATTTGTAAAACTCTAAAACTAAAAACCACCGAAACCCTAAAAATCCAAAAGTGACGGCACAAGATTTTTTCCAAGGCTTGCACGATTTTTCTTGGGTGATTTGAAGGTCAAGGAGTGTGGGAAAAATAGTGGGAAGATTTTATAAGGCTTTGTTCGATTTTGGTATTGGTTTTGGGTTCGAATAAGCAACCGGGTTCATAAATTCATAAAATCACTAAGGATCATCAATGTATTTTTACATCTCCTTTTAATCTATAGTTTCGATCTATGCATAAGAAAAATGTTCATGCATTTTATTTTGATTTTATAAATCAAATCATATTCGAAACCCTAATTTTTAGTTATTTAAGAAATCGGTCTTTAAAACTATTTGTACATCCGACTATTTTTATTTTTCTAGGGTTTGATTATATCTCATACAATCAGATCAAAAAATGTGGGAAAAATTTTACATATGATTCGAATATTTATTGGAGCTTTATTTGTGTTTTCGATTTCGAAAATAAGGGAATAAGACAAGAAAATGGTTAAAATGATCTTAGGAGGTAGGGGTTTTACTATTTTGTCCAGGTGTAATTAATGCCAATGATTGGGAAATAATTATGTTTGTGCTTGGGAAAAATTCAATTAGGGTTTTAGTGATTTAATTGTTACCCGATTTGCTATTTAAAAGTATAAGGACTTGTTTTGTAATTTCTGAAACTATGGGGTCTGTTTTAGACATGTTATTATATTTAATATATTCTGTATAAAATAAGTTGGGGGGTATAAAATGTCATTTTGATATTATTTATGGGGTAAACCTTATATTTATAGAAACTGCTAGCTATTTATAGAAAATGCTATTTATGGAAACTTACTATATATAGAAACCTGCTATTTTTGGAAAAGTCTATTTGTAGAAAGTCTATTTTTGGAAAGTTTAATTATGGAAACTTATTAAATTAGGAAAGTTATCATTTATGGAAAGTTAATTAAGGAAAGTCTATTTTTGGAAACTTACTATAATTAGAAGCTGCTATTTTTGGAAAGTACCCAATATAACAAGAATACTAATCATGAAACATACTAATCATGGAATATGTTAATCATGGAACGTACTAATCAAGGAATCATGCTAATTATAGAAAGTTACTAAAAATAGAAAGTTACTAAAAATAGAAAGTTACTAAAAATAGAAAGTTACTAAAAATAGAAAGTAAACATTAATCGGAACAAAGTAACTTTTATTTGTCATTTTGAACTGTAGATCGTATTAGCTAGGAGTAGCTTCCATCTATTATCCATCTCTTTCCGTTAAATGCTGGACATAACGGTACGGAGATTCCGTTCCTTTCGAAGTAAGGACATCTTTCTTTTAATGATTCATCCCCAGAACTGCTATGTCTTCCCCATTTTTATGTATTTTGCCAAGATCATTTACATCGTTTGATTTCAAGAATTATTCTATTGTCGAGCTATATATACGCATGACCATTGATTTACATGACTTACACCTAGTCATGGAAGGTACTATGACCGTGTCACAGAGGCACCTGTGTAACGACTCTTTCGCGTTTGAGAGTGATTTCACGCGGCGTCCCTTTTATGTTACCAAATTATATTTTCATGTTTGGCTCATTATATTCAGGGCGTATGGTGTGACCTTCCTAGTTTACATGTTTAACGTAATGTGTGATTGTGGTGGTGGCTCTACATAACATCACTTTTGGAGCTGATACCTTCCACCATATTATTATTAAGATATGGTCAGCCCTCCTATTAATGTTGAGGCAGCCCCTCTATTTATATGCATGTATTCACGACTTCTATTTATTATGACAGGTATTGATTATATGAGCTCGTGGGGATTCTCTTTTTATTTATGTTTTAGTACTATCCAGATTTTTCATTGACATCTTTACTGGTAGTACCATGATTTACAGTTATATTTCCTATTCTTCATAAATTTTTTTTTTTGAAAAAGTATCCGTTGGGGGGAGCGGGTTTTTGAAAAAAATACCCCCAAAACCCTATTTTTACCCCTTTAAAATCCTATAAATACCCCCTTTATATTTTATAACTTCACACACAATTTCTATATATATTCTACATCAATACTTCTCATTTTTCTTTGAAATATGGATCCAAATAATCTCAACGATTTCGACACAACCAACACATACGATCATTATGATGCTTTCTTTCAACCCGACTATGATCGCTATATGCGAGATTACGAGTCGTATCAACATTATATGAGTTTGTGTGAGCAAGAAGCCGGGGGTTCGAGTTCCGGTCCTATTAGGAGGAGGAGATACATATATCGTGAACGAGAAGAGGCGGAAGAAAGGCTAATCGACGACTATTTTGGCGACGACGAGTACGAGCCTAAATATCCGGAAGAAACGTTTAGGCGAAGGTATCGTATGAGCTCTACACTTTTTAATAAAATAGTCAACGATATCTTAAGTTATGATGTTCAGCCTATTCCCGAGTACTTTACTTATTTTAGCTCACGGCTCGATGCGACCGGTCGTAAGAGTATTGGTCCTATTTTAAAGTGCACATCCGCCATACGCCAACTGGCGTACGGCACTGCACCTGATGCATTTGATGAGTATTTGCAAATTGCTGAACGTACTTCACGAGAATGTTTAGATAACTTTACTAAATGCATTCACGTTTTATATAATCATAAGTTTTTAAGAAGACCAAGTGCAACTGATATTGAAAAAACATATAAATTGCACGAAGAAAAACATGGACTCCCGGGAATGCTCGGGAGTATTGATTGTATGCATTGGGATTGGAAAAACTGCCCAAAGTCATTACATGGGCAGTTCAAAAGAAGGGATCATAAATACCCAACTCTTATGTTAGAAGCTGTTGCGGATCAAAGATTGTGGATTTGGCATGCATATTTTGGGGTTCCTGGGGCGAATAATGATTTAAATGTGTTATATGGTTCCCCATTATTTGATGATGAAATTGCTGATATAGCTCCAGAATGTCCGTTTATAGTAAACGGGCATACATACAGGAAATGTTACTATTTAGCCGACGGTATTTATCCGGAATGGTCTACGTTTGTCAAAACGTTTTCTGTTACAAGGGATGCCAAGACCTTTAAGTTTAAAACAGTTCAAGAAGCTGCAAGAAAAGATATTGAACGGGCATTCGGAGTCCTACAAGGTCGTTGGGGTATTATACGACAACCCGCGCGTGCAATGCAAATCAACAACCTCAAGAGAATCATGTATTGTTGTATAATTTTACATAACATGATATTGGAAAACGAGGGATTTGAAGTTAACCTGAATCATATGTTCGTGAGTCCAGAACCGAACATGGTTAGAAGCTGGGTCGAAAGATGTGATTTACATGTTAGGAAGGCAAAAGAACTTCGCGATAGGAAAACGCACATCGATCTTCGACAAGACCTTGTGGAGCATCTATGGAATAATCAGTAGTTTGTGTTTTTATGTAATGTTTAAGTTTTATGATATTTAAGTTTTTATGTAATGTTTAAGTTTTTATGTAATGTTTAGTTTTATGTAATGTTTTATTATTTAATTTAAGTTTTATAAGTTTTTTAATTAAAAATAATAATAAAAAATTAGTTTGGCTCCAGAATGCCGCTGAATTCTGATGTCATAACAATTCTGATGCCAAACACCATTTTGCCCGTGACACCGCTTTTTCTCTATAGCACGATCCCGTGCTCTTAATCATTTCCTTTATCTTTTTTCCTTACCCGTTACAACCTTCAACCAAGCGCACCCTAAGATCCAGATAGTTTTTCTTTGCGGTATTTAATTTTCAATTTGTTTTCGTCTTCCATTGAACTCCCTGCTACTATTTCTTCTTCTCAAATCAATCAAAGATTCAAAATTTCATCATTTTTTATCATCTCACAAACGAAAAGACCCAAAAAAAATGGCAACCTCCTCGATCCTTAGAAAAACATTAACCACCACATCCTTAAACCCTAATAACAAAACACCAATCCTAAGATCCCTATCCACCGCAACAGCAACAGCAACACAACAACAACCCGACACCTTCAGTTTTTCATCAGAAGACAAAAAGGATGAGATAATGATAAAAGGAAGGAAACCAGCGCCGCCAACATCAGTAACGATGCCGATGTCGTTCATGACTGGTTCAATTGTTGGAAAAAGGTTTTATAAACAAGTGACCACCAGGGAATCTGATGATGGTGTTGGCTGGTCTGTTATGCTTGATTACAGGACTCTTAAGACTCCTTCTAAGAGGCCCTTGAAGTGTTCCTCCTTGTTTCTTGCCAAAGCTATTGCTGCTGAATGGGACTATCAGGTCATCACTTATTATTATCATTATCTCCAATACGTATTTCACGATTTTAGCATCTACATAACACATTCAGTTACTAAGTTGGATAATAGAATGTATCAGTTACTACTTAATAGTTAAGAGCACTAGGTACCGAGCAAGTTATACGACGGTGTTATAACAAAAAGTGCGGCCACCTCAACTTTTTCCTCTATAACTTAGAACTTATAATTAACCCAAAAACACCCACCCTTGATCAATCAAGTTATAGGACACCCTGAGGCCCCACACTTAACCAAATAAAACAAAAACAAAAAAAGCCCTATGGATTGGCTGGGAAGTTTAGCGCGAAGCCTTATGACATAAAGAGGGGGAGGGGTATGGTTTCGTGCCATAGGGTCGCGTCATATGGCTATAACTTGCCCCATAACTCACGGTACCGAGTGCTCTTTGAAGAATATATAAGGTATCATTTTCTTTTTATATAAGGGGTATGTTTGGTAATACGAGCAGTGGTAATTAGCAGTAGCAGTTAGCCTTTTTTTACTAAAACACGTTTGGTAATGCAACTGTAATTATACAAGTAGCATTTAAACAAAACAAAAATGCTAAATGCTTAATGCTAAACATTAAATGCTTGAGAAATGGGCATTTAGAAAAGTAGTATTTAAACAAAACAAAAATGCTAAATGCTTGTTGCAAAAAAGCTTTAATATTCAAATGCTAAATGCTAAAAAAATGCTCTAAAAAGCTTGTCACCAAACATACCCAAGGTGTTCATACCATGTTTTCAATTATGCGGGGGAGAAAATATCAGTTTCTTCCATTCTTTCGCTCTGATGTGAGCGCTACTTACATTAAGTAAAAACTACTAAAGAAAAATGTTGAAGAAGATGTTACCTTATAAAGTACAATGAATGTCCACGATATGGAAAAGACAGACCCTTACTAATCAAAACTAAACTAAAATGTTGTCACTCAGTAACTCATCTGACTGAGAAGCCGAGCTCCTTGTACACTTGTAGTTCAGATGGTGCCTTTAATTATAATAGCTGGTGCTTTTAAGTAATTATTATTATGGGGTGTTATGTAAATTATTATCTTTGGTTGCAGCTTGCAGATGGAATAAGGCCATTTACAATGCCTTTAATGAAACTTGCATGTACTGCTCTGGAGAGAGTTCCCCTCACCAGGTCGAAGATTATTGATAATTTAATGCAGAGGTTTAATCAAGATTTAGTCTTTTGTCGGGCCCCGGATGATGATGTGTTGACAAGTGGTGTTCATGGTATGTGTATTTTTTCACAAACTTTTTTGTTGCAAGTAGTTTTTGTTCTTCTTTGTGTAATATTGAGATGATAGGATTTTACAAAATTAGTATAAAGAGTCAAGAGTGTTATAAAAAGTTTGTGAACATCGAAACAAGTAGATTTGGAGCGTACATAAGTTGCCGTCCTTGATGCGATTGTGCGCCTTCTGTTACATGAATGTTACTTGCCGTTACATATTCTCTATCATATGCACAATACTTTTTGTATTCTAGTATAGTTTTTGTTTGCCTTATTTAGAATCTCTTTACAGAACAGGTACAAAGCTTCTGAAATTATAGGAATAGAAGATCACAATATTGATTTGTTAGCAGTTTGCAAGTGTTACATGCTTATCTTTTATCAGCGGTTTATTTTTCCAATTGGAACAAATACGGACATTAGGCCTTGTTTGTGTATTTTTTTTTCTTTCTGTTTTTGTATTTATATTTCATAAAAATGGATAACTATAGAGAAAGTTATGTCGGGTGTATGTTACCTATTCAAAATACCAAAACTAGTTTAAGGTCAGAAATTTTATACATTGCTGACTGTAAGCTTAATTTTGATGTTTTCAAGGATTGTGAGCTCAGCTATTAAAACATAGAATTAGACAATGTTGCAAAAATCGCTAGGCGCTAGTCGGGCGGTGACCACCTTCAAGGCGGAATTCGCCTAGGTGGATTGGAATTTTATGTATATAAATATTATAAATAATATGTATAACATAACAAAATACTTCTAATTTCAAATAATTCAAAGTTCACATTGTTTCAAGTTGCAAAATAGACAAATAAATATAACAATTCAAGTACTTAAAACTTCAAACGTGAACATATCACTTCAAATATTTCAAACATTAATATTAAATTGATGCTTGATTCTCATCTTGTCGATATTGTTCAATTGGTTCGAATTTCATACGAAAAACCCACGACTTTGTGTTTACAATCTATTGTTTTTCAATATGGGTCGGGTATATTGGAAAGAAAACCTCTAATTTTTAGTTAAAAAGTGTTGACTTTTTGTTGACTTCGTTGACCGCCTAGCTCCGCCCAGGCGGATGTTTGACCTCCTTTTGACTTTCCGCCTAGTTTGGCCGCCTAGTCATAAATCGAGGCGGGTGTATGCCCGCCTAGCCGCTATTTACAACACTGAAATTAGAGCACAATTTGGTCGATTCGAGTTTTTTCTTATCCTTTTTCTTCAAAGTGACTCGCCATACCCTGTTTTTTTATGCTATCCACAGCCTGTTTGCATTTTGAAAAAAATGTAAAATAGAACATCAAATACAAGTGCTACAAATTTCATAAATCAGTCTGCTGTTTATGCTATTGAGGTCTTTGTGTCAGTCTTTCACTCATTTTCCATTGTAATAATGAATAATTAGCTTTCCTGCTAACAGTTATGTCTTATGTTACTGTGTTTTACCTTAGAGTTAGTTATAACTGCAAAAAGTTTGAATTTGCAGAATTACAAGTGCAGAAAATTGATCCTCTTCTTAAGTGGGTAGAATCAGAATTTGGGTTTAAGCCCGTTGTATATTCCAGTTTTTTTGGGGGCAAACAGGAGGATGGTCTCGAAAAAGCTGTAGAGAACCTTCTTAAGAAAACAGATGACAATGAGTTAGCAGCAATCGATGCACTTGCTTCAGCATCACACTCATTAATAATTTCAATTGCAATCTTTCGTGGGAGACTACAAATTGATGAAGCAATTGAACTGATTAGACTCGAAGAAGATATGCAGGTTTGGTTTCTTCTTAATCAGGCTGATATTCTGTAACAGTTCAAACCGGGTAAAAAATTATGGTCTGGGTCAAAACATGTTGTACTGAGTCTGGTACTTTGGTTTGTTTTCCCCCCTTAATAGTTAGCGTGTCAAGATTACAAATGGTATATTATTCCAAAATTCCAATTGCAATAAGGTTTATTATTTCAATTATAATCTACTTTTTATTTTACTTTTGACATGTTTGACCCGTCTGACCCATTTTCTCTAGATAAACTTATATTACTAGTTTTACCTGTTAACAATAATAAATAAAACATAATTTTTTTATTAACATCTCCAGGTTGAAAAATGGGGTCTGGTAGAAGGTGGTCACGATCTTGATGTTGCAGACCTTAAGGTGCAGATCTCATCTGCAGCGATTTTCCTTGGACTTACAAGACGGTTTCCAAGTGGTGTGTAGAATTACTATTTAACCCTTGTCTCCGCTTTATCAATGTTGTTTTACTGTTAGCATTTAAATATAGGTGACTAAACTAAGCATCAAGTCATAAGAGGTAAACTATCATATCATCATTTACAAAATTTTGTAACATCGTTAAAATTCCAGCATTACAACTCGCGCTAGTAGAATGGGCTCTCTCCATGTAAGAATTTTTGATTGATTCTGTATTAGGATTTAGGACTTTAAAGTAACTTGCCAATGAATAAGAATCGAACATAGTTTACACTTGTATGGAAATAATGACTTATGTGCTGTGTTGGATCTTAACTTCACACCTTTGCTTTCTGTAGCGACATTTTGGTCTCATCTGCGTTAACATCATGAATTTGCAAATGTGATAAGTCGGCTAATATGGTAGCTTATAGGAAACGTAAGTATGTAGTATGTACCATAGTTTAAGGTTCTTCATCCTCCTCGCAACATTGGATGCAAACTGGTGGCTGTTTCTTGATGTCGCAATAGCAACATGATATATCACAATCACTGCTGCATCCTATCATAAGATGAAAATTAGGCACCCTTTTATATAAGTCACATGTTGGTTTAGAATAGAAGTGGTGTGCAGATAGAAAGGCAAGGAAGTAAGGAACTGAAAGTGTATACTGCTTCTACCAAACTAAAGTACGGAACCTGTATTAATAGGTGTTTGAGGTTTGGGCTAAATGAGCTGGATCGTGATCAAGGATTGAACATGGTTAGTTGGTTAGAGTCTTAGACTAGACACGAGTTTGATAATTATTACTGGTTGAATGTGGCTAGATCAGGACTGGTCCAGTCGTCTATCGGGCTCTCGACCCACTATACTAGAAAGCTTTGCTCAAACAGTTTATCTTAGCAACATGAATTCCAAGGTTATGAGTCGGTTTAGACGTTTAGTTAATGCTACATTTTTTTGTGGTAAGTAGCTGTAAACTTGTGGTATTGAAGTGTTAAGCAAGTTGATTGTTGAGTCAGCAAGTAGCTGTAAACTTGTACTAAAATCTATGAAATAAATACTAGATGTGTGAACATTAAATCGAAGTAGTGACAAAACAACTGGATACCCAACTTATTCAACTGATAATGATAGAACCACCCATAAACTTAACTGATCGGTTTGGGAACTCCATAACCAAAATAATTTGGTTTTCACCAACCGAGTTGACCGATGAACTTGTGCTAAAGCTCAGAAAAATGGGCTGAATTGTGTTAAATGTGGTCTGGAATGGAAGTTTGTAAATCTGGGTTGAAATTTGTGCTTAAAAAGATCTGAAAATTCCGTTAATGATTAATGTCGGCTGGGAATTTTGTTAAACGAGTTGGGTTACCCGCGCTTCGCCGCGGGGCGCAAAGGACAAACGGTCATTACTTAACGTTCGTTATGTAACGACCGACCCGACGGACTATTTTCGTAAATTAAAAAAAACTAACGGTCGTTACTTAACAACCGTTAGTGGGGGAGGGGAATTTTTTAATTTTTTTAAAGTGAGGACGGTCGTTACTTAACGTTCGTTAAGTAACGACCGACCCCAAGGACTATTTCCGTAAGTTGTTAAAAAAAGTAGATAGAAAAAAAATGACGGTCGTTACTTAACAGTCGTTAGTGGGGGAAGGGGAATTTTTTTAATTTTTTTAATGCGAGGACGGTCGTTACTTAACGTTCGATAAGTAACGACCGACCCCAAGGACTATTTCCGTAAGTTGTTAAAAAAAGTGAGTTGCTAGAAAAAAAATGGCGGTCGTTACTTAACAGTCGTTAGTGGGGGAAGGGGAATTTTGTAATTTTTTTAAAGTGAGGACGGTCGTTACTTAACGTTCGTTAAGTAACGACCGACCCCAAGGACTATTTTCGTAAGTTGTTAAAAAAATAACGGTCGTTACTCGACAGGCGTTAGTGGGAGAGGGAGAATTTCGTAAATTTTTTAAAGTGATGGTAGTTTTCGTAATTTTTGTGGCCCAGTGTGAGGGTGTTTCGTAAAATTTATGCTAAATGGGTTGGGCCGGATTTTGGACCGGTTTTGGTCCGGGTTGTGGGCTGGGTGACGGGTCAGGTCGGGGCTCCGGTTTGCAAATAGAGTTCCTGATAAATGTTTATATTTATAATTTGGCCAAAATTACCAACTTTGGGTCAAGCCGCAAGCCCTTGACTAGTTGACCAAGTCCAAACCGAGATTTAATGATAGAAACGGGGATGGTTTGGTTTGGGGATTAAACCAGCTCAAACCAAACCTAGCCATAATTGTATCAACCAAACCACCTATAAACCCTACCAATCTGTTCGACATATTAGGTGTTTGCTTTGGCTTATATGTGGGCTTATGAGCTTATTTGATTTCGGCTTATATTTGATAAGCTTCAATTTTCTGGCTTATTTTGAGACTTATCGGCTTATATAAGTTTATCATATCATAATAAACTTATCTAAGCTCACAAGTCTCAAAATAAGCAGGAGATTTGGAGCTTATGAAATATAAGCCGCAATCAAATAAGCTCATAAGCCCATATATAAGCCGAAACGGACACCCCCAGAATAACCAAAATATGCCAGGCATGCTTTTCGGGGAAAACAAATGTAAATTGAACCGAGCTCACCCCTATTTCTATTAATGTAAAAGTTTGTCAACTGTCTTATTATAAGAAATGCTAACCATCGGCATCATGGTTTACTTGCTAAACAAATTCTCAGCCATGACCAAAACTTGAAAATTTAAAGGATCATTCTTATCCTCCGTGTTTTTAATGCCATCTCATGGATCCAAAAATTACCTCTGATATTTAAAGGTTTAAATTCCTGGAAGAGTAAAAGGTGATTACATGCAAAAATAAATAGAACCAGAACACAAATAAATTTAAGAACACCTGGATTTGTTTTGAATAGGGAAGATCTTAAGTTAGCTGTCAACGATAATATAAGAATACTTATGATTTCTAACGGGTCAAGTGGTTAAACGTAAAAAGACGCTAAATAATGGTCTATAGTTTCAACAAAGAAGATATACATAAGTGTTGATACAATTTAAAACTGGAGGAGAATAATAATATATGCAACCATACTTGACAAAAAGTTCTGACATGTCAACCCGTCGTATGTATTACAGTATAGAGTTTTGACCAAAACCTGGGTTCGGGTTTCATAATCAGTCATCAAACCCCACGATTTGCCCGGGCTGTGCCACTTATAGCATATTTATAGAGACCGCTAATTAGAGTCCTTAGGTCTATGTCTTAGCTTAATTAGTACTCGTAACTTACAACTAATGTTGTAAAATAAAACCTTCTTTTTGTAACCAACTTATGTCTACAGTTTACATATCTTTTGGTTGTTAACTATATTATATTGTCTATCAACCATAACTGGGAATGCTGTATTTCCAAAAAATAAAACCAGGTTCGTTAACTTGGCATTTACAAAAGTTACACTAGCCAAATATGGTTATCATAGTTGTTTGAATATGTTTCAACAATTTAATGAAAATCACATGTCATGTTAGTTGCACTTGAATGAATCATGCACGAGTGTTCGATAGGTGCAACTTTAGTTATTACATAAAAAAACCAACCAAAATGCTCTGTATTAGAACATATTAAACAAGGGTTTTTGAAGTATAAACAACACCTGTGACGATGAAGTAGTCTGATGGGTAGATTTGGTGAGGATTGATGAGAAATGGTGACTGTGCTCTTGCTCCAACTTGTAACCAGACAAGGATCAAGGCAATTGCTAATAATAATAACTTCATGGCTTTCTAGATGGAGAATTTAGCATGGATTGCATGGAAGATTTGGGTGTTGGTAACATGCATAACTTATATATAAACATTGGTTAGAATTGCAGTTGAGAGTTAGGAGTGTGAACAATCTAGCTCTCAAATGACATGATTGCCCAAAATTATGGTACTTGTCTTTAGTATAATCTAAACTAATTGGTGTAGGAGTCATTCATTGATGATAGGAAAAGCAAGAATGTTTATCAACATTACAATGCTAACACCATGATTCTTGAATATATGTAATTGACCTCAAAATGGATTAGGTGATAGAATAAATGCAAGAGGTTAATATTGTCGTACAACTATCTGCACCTAATAAGTTTGGTAAAGTAATATACACTCGTAAAGCCTGTCCATTTTACGTCCATTCTTAATAAGATAGTCTGACATAAATTTTGGATGCAACAAAATTTAGTTTTGGCTTGTGTTACAATTATAGGGAGGACGATCAACATGCATAGAAAAATATACATTTTGGCCGTTTTGAACGAGAAACATAAGGCTAATGGGTCGTTGTTTATGACTGTGTTCTACATTACCTATCTCCTCCTTAAGTTCAATGCCTGTTATAATCTAGAAAACTACTAATGATGAAATATATACGAACATGACAACTTATTATTGTCATAAAAAGTCTTGGAAGTTTAATGCCAGTTTGATATATAAGTGAACTATTGACAGTTAGCTCTGAAAACTCTTGATGTTCTGGATCTGCTTCCCAGTGTTCCGGCCCTTTGGGCAGGTGCACGTGCACAATTTAAGATTGTATTTCAATGATACATATGTTGATGTATGGCTAAGGTTGGGCATCGGTGACAAATAAGTGCGTGACGAATCCAAGAGTTACTAAATAACTAATTTTATTTATTAAACGGCGACTTTAAGAGTAACTGATCGATGTTAATAAACAACAATTCTCTAAACATAGGAAGTATATATAGATCTATGTGTGTCTGGGGAGAGAGCAGGGATTGAATCTTGCTACACGCTAGCTTGCCTTTGATAACCTTTTAACTGGTCCCTTTTTCTTGTCATCATTGAACATCGTTAGTTAGCTTTTCTAAAGAAACTGGAGTTTCAAAACCATAAAGTAATTAATCAATGATTCGTGTTTAATTAGTTTCCGGTCGTCATCTAGTCTTTTAATCTCCACCATATAGAAGAGATCAATTGGTCAAACAATGGCAGGAGCAGATCTTCAATTCCTTGCATATCGGTTACTTATATCAAACAAACCAAAGATATAGATTATAGTCCACTGCAACTTTAGGTACACATTAGCTTGAAGTGAAATATGAATACCGTCTATGTATGAATTCTGTTTAAACTTTTTATATGCAGATACATGTACATGTTGTCTAATTACACTTATGTATAGAAGCCCGGCTAGACTTCTTTGATCCTATTACATATCAATTAACCTTCTGTGAAGCGTAAGCATATATATTAACACGATATTATTCATTAGAAATAACAAAATTAAGAAACAAATGTGATTAATATATATAAATGGCACATTAATATAAAAGTCTTTGCTGATTTCAGTCTTCACTTATGTTAGGTTCCTACTGTTTTCTCAGACTACATCGGCCAGAAGGATTGCCTGAATGTTCAGATACTTGTTGGCCAATTGATCATTAGATTAGATTATGGCCGGTGTTTATTTTTGTACGCATTTTATGCATAAAATTGGGGCAATCTAGTTAACAACATGATGGAGAAGCATATATGTAAACAAAGAATTGAAACAGTTTGATCAAGACACACATCCTGCAGTTATTCAAACATTAACATTCCATACTTCAACCAACACTTAACTATAAACATTATCATGGTAGGATAAGATAGACCTAACTATATGTCTAGATCTTCACCATAACCTAAAACTTATTCTTGGAAAGCACTATTTTACTCATGGGTTTCCGGAGTTTAACCATCAAAGTTTACACGTCCAAACTTGCAAACAACATTCTTCGTGTAATTCCCGCTTACACCTTTTCCCTGAGAAGATAAACCATAAATATACAGTATCTTAGGATCTTTATGTATTTCAAATTATGATGATATAATGAGTAGTGGCATAAGAGCACATGTTGGAAAGTAGAAACACATAAAAACAGTGCAAACCATGTTTCGAAGCTTTGAAATTCGAGCCAGCTTTTTTTCACTTCTTAACAACAAAGAGGAAATGCACTACAAGAATTAGTAGGACAGGCGAGGAAGGTATTGACGAGGACACGACGTCCTCCCCAAAAGTCCACTACACGACAAAAGAAACTCGGTTCCATGAAACAGCTATGGTATTAGATTGACCGGGAAAGAAATATTGATAATTATCATCATACATCATAAAAAGATTTGTTTTTTGCTCAGATATCACAAAGATCAAAAATAGATAACCTACTAAAGATGATCATGAATACAACATAGTTATATTAGGAGTATTCGCGTTGTAAAGAGATTATCTTTAAGTTGCTATGATCAAACACACGTACTGTTACATTTACATATATAAACTGCTATCTGAAACCAGCTGATATCATATCTGTATGAATTTCAGCTATTGGCCTCTATATGAACATACCTGATTTCCACTCTGTATATGTTTTTCTGAACCATATGCTCCGTCATCAGTGACTCCTGAAGATCTAGCGTCATGCAGTTCAGGGTGATCAAACTTAATCCCTGCTCCATCATCAGTGACTCCTGAAGATCTAGCGTCGTGCAGTTCAGGGCGATCAAACATAATCCCTGCTCCATCATCAGTGACTCCTGAAGATCTAGCGTCGTGCAGTTCAGGGTAATCAAACTTAAACCCTGCTCCATCATCAGTGACTCCTGAAGATCTAGCGTCGTGCAGTTCAGGGTAATCAAACTTAAACCCTGCTCCATCATCAGTGACTCCTGAAGATCTAGCGTCATGCAGTTTAGGGTGATGAAACTTAAATCCTGCTCCATCATTAGTGACTCCTGAAGATCTAGCGTCATGCAGTTCAGGGTGATCAAACTTACACCCTGCTCCATATCCACAATCACCGTTGAGTAGGTAGTAGAAGCATGGTGGCTCACCCTGGTAAAAAATATTATAATTAACAATATTTAATAATACGCCAACTGTATTTAACCACCATTTCCCAGAATCTAGTACTGTATTTAACAATATTTTTCTGCCTTGATTATTGTGGTTGGGAAAACATATGATAGCTGCATATAAAGCAAGTGAAGAAATACATTACCGGTCGCGATGGTAGTCCAGTTGAGTTGTATTGCAGTGGGGGATCTATTGGTCGGGAATGATCATACTTACAAAATGATCGATACTTGCACGTTCCAGCTAAATAATACTGCAGCAAGTATCATTTTTGGAACCATCATAATGAATCCATTTCAGCATAATTATAAATTAACTCATACTATTATAATCTTATTATCTATAGAAAATCTATCTGGAAACATAATATTAATGCAACATCTAATCTATGTAGATGCTTGAGTTTTGATACATAACAAGTCCCATTACTCGACGTTATCCACTTTCTTAAATAAAAAGTTTGAATCTATCAACATTCTTATTTTAGTCTTCTAATTCATTTTTTAAAGAGTAGTGATTTGTACACTTTTAAAATTTATTGGGACAATCTTATTTATGCTTTATCTGCTTGTATTTTGAATGCGCAAATCAGTTAGTTAAGTGTGCCAAATAATTCCTTTTTTAAAATGTCTGTATTTCACTCAAGGGTAATACTACACGGATCACAGCAAACCCTGAAACCCAAAAAAAACATCCGTGTTGAAAACCTCAACCGGCCACTTACTAATTATAACAACTTTAAATGCAAGTTATACTTCATCAGTTTCAAATTACTCCTTCCATCCCAAAATTATTGTATTCCGACAAAAAACACACAGTTTAAGAAAAGTGCATTTATTACTGCCTTTTCTTTCTTACTTTTTAATAGAATGACAGTTTTACCCTTAGCTAATTAATTAAAGTTGATCAATTTGATCACGTTGTTTATCTCTTTTCTTCTAGATTTTTTTATCACAATGTTCATCAGTTTTCTTTAATGAACAACATCACAATGTTCATCAATTAGATAACGTTGTTCATTACTTATCTTTTTGAAGAACTTTTCTCTTTTTTTGTTATCACTGTGTTCATTAGTTTTATTTAATTGTTCATTAGTTAGATCACGTTGTTCATCAGATTTTTTATTGTTAATCAGTTAGATCACGTTGTTAATGAGTTTTCTTTTTGAAAAACTTTTTTTTTGTTATCACAACGTTCATCAATTTTCTTTGATGAACAACATCACAATGTTCATTAGTTAAATCACGTTGTTCATTCATTTTTTTTTGAAGAACTTTTCTTGTCACAATGTTCATCAGGTTTCTCTAATTGTTCATCACTTTTTTTTGAATATTTTTTTTCTTTCTTGTTATCACAATGTTCATCAGTTTTCTTTGGCAAACAACATCACAATGTTCATCAGTTAAATCACGGTGTTTATCAGTTTTCTTTTTGAGAAACTTTTTTTTTTGTTATCACAATGTTCATCAGTTTTTTTTAATTAAAAACATCACAATATTTATCAGTTAGATCACGTTGTTTATTAGTTAAATTATAAAATAGTAATAAATTATGAGGAAAATTGTAATGAAAAAAAATTGGTATAATAAATGTGAAAAGAAAAACAAACAAAGAAAAAGGCAAATATGAGTAAAATAAAAGAAATAGGTTTGAAAGAAGGAAAAGAAAAGAAACATTGGTTAAATTGTTACTCCCTCCGTCCCATTTTTATTGTCCATGTTTCCTTTTTGGGATGTCCTAATTTAATTGTCCACTACTAAAAATAGATAAGGAAGTTTGATCAAGTTTACTATATTACCCTTGTTTGAAATTATTATTACAAACTTTAAAGAATAGTTTAATTAATTAGCTAAGGGTAAAACTGTCATTTTGTCAAAAAGTAAGAGAGAGAAAACAGTAATAAATGCATTTTTATTAAACTGTGTGTTTTTTGTCGGGGGACAATAATTTTGGGACGGGGGAGTATGATTTTTTATACTTTTTAAAGTTGTATCACTTTTTATAAGATATATACTAACCTTATATAAAAGATACCAATCTTCATACCATAAACACAAACATTGTGGGTCAGAACTATTAAATGTTTTTTGTAATACTGTAAATTACTAGAGATCCTTACCAATTTTTATCGCTCAATTGTAATACTGTATCAACTGTGAAACCATTTACCAACAAATTCACAAACTTATCGAAACCACAAATCATAAACGCTAAAAAAAACGTACTCGAATATCTATTCAAAAGAATTACAAATTAATTTTACCTTGCATGGAGTATTCCAGCGGCCACTTTTCTGAGCTTTCTCATCACCGATCTCCTGGAAAACACAAATAACATGTGCATCAATTTTCATCATTATCAAACAATCAAGAAATTCACGTATATCATAACTCGATCATTATTAAGAGAATACCGGATTCTTTGGTGGAGTACTTGGGTGATTGAACTTGCAACGTGGATAGTAACTACAAATTCCGTAACCAAGAAAAATTACACAGTCGTGAGATTTGTTAGTGTTCCAGTTCAACTGCGTGCTTAAAGTC
>BQNB010059256.1:0-33524 GCA_026074375.1 Tanacetum coccineum
CCTTTCATCACCATCAGTCATAGATAAAAGCTTATGTATCTTTTTCATGGTGATGTCAACCCATTGGCCAGATCTTGCATCAGTCTTTCCAACTGATGGCTCATTCTCAGCAATTGCCATAAATGCTCTAATCCTTATGGTCCTTTCATCTTCTGAGGACACAGATTCTTCATCCCAATCAAATGACTCAGCTATCAGCCCCTTTTCACTCTTTCCCTTCTCATTCTTCCCTTTTTCACTTTTTCCTTTTGTCAGATCATCAATCCTTTTGGTTAGGACAACCATTTCAGCTTTAAGTCCCTTGTATTTTCCTTTGTAATCTTTTTGATGATTACCAGTGTTCTGGGAGGATGTTTGGTTGAAGGGTGGGGTATAGGGTTTGGTTTTGTTGAATGAGTTGTTTGAGGATGGATAGGATGGTGTGGAGGTTTTGTTTGAAGGGCAGTCGACTGGTTTTCCCACAAGCAAAACAAGTATCTTTGGTTTTGTTTATGGGTTTCCTAGCTGATCCAACCCTCCCAGACCTTTTATAAAATCTTTTCTGATTTACTAGCAGAGCTCTTTCATGATACTCAACGTTTAAATCAGCCATAAATTCATTGCTGGTCCTCTGATCCTCTTCAACATCTGAATCACTGTCTTGAAATTTATTGTTAGAAATCAAGGCTTTTGAGCTTGAGGCCTGGATTGAAAATCTTTGTGTCTCTGACTCATAGATCTAATCAATCAGGCCTTCCTCATAGTTGTACTTGCCATACAGAGTAGCTAGGCTATCATTTTTGATAGAGTTATTTGCCCTCTGAGTTTGATTAATGCTCAGCCATTTTCTTGGCAGGCTATTAACAAACGTGGCATTGACTTCTGCCTGAGGAATGGTAACACCATTATTTTCAAGGTCATTTAGCAAGCATTTTAACCTTGTGAATGTTCCATTTACTTTTTCACCTTCAAGTGATTTAAAAGCATTGAAATTGAGTCTCAAGGCTGTAATCTTGGTATCTCTTGTGTCAGATGGTCCCTCATGAGCTAAAATGAGATAATTCCACATCTCTTTTGCAGTTTTGCACTTGATGACAGATTTCATAACATCATTTGGTAAGTAAGATATAATGATACTTTTTAATCGTTTATCTTGATTAGCAAGACGAATCTTAGCATTTGACCATTGATTTTCACGTTTAGGCAGAGGATTTTTAGAAGTGGACAAACTCGACATGGGTACAAATGGTCCATCTTCTAGAGTTTTCAGAAGGTAAGGTTCAAGTCCGTCAAGGAATACCAAGAACTTAACTTTCTAACTCGTGAAATCCTCTTTGTCAAAAGCAGGAACATTTGTGACATGAGACCCTCCTCTTGAATCAAGAAGTTGAGGGAGGTTCTCATCAACAATACTTTAAGACACATTTGTTATAGTCGTAGTATTGATAAGGTCAGTAGTTGTAGGCATCGTGTCAACCCTATTAACATCAGGGCTACCCGAATTACCAGAACTTGTTCCAAAAGGTGGTGGGATAGGTGGTATGGTTCCAGACATGTTTGGATCTTGATTTGTTTAAAACAAAGAACAGTTTCTAAAAAGTTTTATAAATCAGCATCGCTCTGATACCAATTGAAAGTCCTAATATAATGTCTATATGGAGTATAACACTTATCAAACACTAAATAACACAAGTAATAACTTTTCAATCATGTAATGCTTTATTGATAAGAATCAAAGTATTACAATGTGCTATGTATTGCACAAGTTGAATGACAATGTAAGATTACCCTTTGAACAAGTAAACTTGATTAATGAATCAAGTTTACAAGCGAACTTATCTGGACAGCTGATTGAGACAGCTGACCTCTGTTAAGATCGAAAGGAGTAAATGCAATAATAACAACAACAATTAAAGCGATAGCATTTACTCTTTATTACATTCTCTATTTATACACATACGAGGTTGCGTCCTTAGTGGGGGTAGTTGCAACGTGTCAAGAGTCTAGTGAAGGATGTACAAGGTATTTAATGCACGTCTAATCTTGGAAACTACCCGCCCATACTTTAGTGAATAGTTATGCCAACTATTCACTACTTTTACCAACTTCGTACTTGGTACAGGCTTTATCTCAAATACCCTTTTGTCCTACCATGACAAGATATTAGAGTTTCCCGCCTCAACTTCAGAGAACAATTTAAGCTCAGCTTGTTCTTTTTCAAAGGGCAACAGGATAGTCATAGTATTGCCACCTCTGACTTTTCTTAGAACCTCAGCGTATTCCTTCTACTTACCAGCTGATATCCATCCTAGATGACAAGTATGTCTTCAAGTAATCTTTGACTTCCTTGACAATGTCTTTGACTTGAATACGTCTGAAGTTGCTCTCTAAGTCTTTTCACTCAGAGAGTCCTTTTAGTACCTCTGAGTCCATCACTCAGAGGTTCTTTAATACTTAGCCTAATTTCTGTTTAAATCTAGGCAAAGGTCATTAGGCTTTGAATTAGACCAACACTTAGTCTATAAAAAATAAGCAGATATGTCTACTGATGTTTTCTGCTAAATTTCATCATAGACAAGTTCGAGTTATCAGCTAATTCAAAGGATACAGGAGTTTTTGGCTGGTTGGACAGATGGCTTAGTACATTGACTTTAGAAGCCTTTATTTACTGTGATTACCATCCTACTTAGTAAGTGTGTCTGGAATGGGCAGCTTGTTTGAGGTTTGGAGATTTCTAAGTACTTATTGGTTAGTAGATTTCATAAGGTAAGTTTCATGTCTAGTTTGATGATTTAGCTGATAATTCAAGGTAGTATTCTTGTTATGCAGACTTGGTAAAATATCATGCGATAGAGTCTGCTGATGCCTGATGTATCTGGTCTTTAATGAACCTTACATTTTGCTTGAGATTCAATTGGGGTGTTCGGATTATTAGCCTTGGATAGATGGCTAAGGTTCAAATTGATGAAGCCTTGCTAATTATTAGTATAAGTAGCTTTATACTTGTACTTTGGTGAGTCATGAAAGATGGGACTACCTCACATGGTTCATAGGTGCTTAGATTGGTACAAGGAAATGTAGTTAATCTTGTTACTGGTTTCCTATTATTCATGAAGGAATCTCAAATTAGTATTGATTAATTGGTGCTTAATTACAAGGTATTTCCCATGTATGATAAAGTCTAAAAGTTCATAGCATTCTGTTTGGAATGGATTTGTGTGTTCTGGCTGCTGAGAAGATTTTTCTGTAGTATAGTTTGTTCTGCTGATATAGACTATATAAGTATAGGTTAGTATGTTCACGTTTCTAGCCTGTAGCTTTTGGAATGTCTTAAGCTACATGAGAACTCAAAATGTGATTTGTTTTAAGTTTTTGGTTATTTATAAATTTTACCTTTGGTAAAAAAAATTACGCTTTTGTGGTGCTATTTATATATAGTGTCACGTCATACTCATCATACAGTTTTGAACAAATGGTAGAATGACGGCAAAAAAATCCAACCCGACGGGGAAACTCAAAACCCAAACTAACTGGGCAGGGAGGGGCATGATTATCGGGTTACGGGGCTGGGAACGAGGCATAACATCCCAACTCCGCCCCACCCGTTGGACATATATGTTGGAATATGGTAGTTGGATTCGGAGTTTATATGACTAGAGGTACGTGAGCCTATTGGGGGCACACACGTTAAACACATAGAATGCGTTTATTATTTAATATACTTCACGTAATGTATTTAAATAGCCGTCATAGTTTATAACTAACGATTATTTAAATATGTAAACCGAGAGACTAAATCGACAAAACATAAACCATAGGGGCCTATGGAGGCCGGCCATATGTATTTAATAGAGAGGGGTGTTTGTGTCAACTTAGGAAAGGGAGGAAAAAGGAAACATTGTGCTTTCCTTGTTCTACAAGAAATAGGATTAGAGGTGTATATATACCCTTACATCCTAAGCTCAATTTACACGTTCCTTAACCCTAAAAACCTACATAGTATTCGGCTTTATCCTCCCTTCTCAAAACGATCTAACAAAAACCGTGATTTTTGGTTCCCTTTTTCTTTCTTTAACGATTTTCGGTAATCCCTTAAGGGAATTTTTGGTGTGATTTGAGCTTCCACAAAGCTAGTACTTGATTCAAGGAAGATCACAGTTTCAGTTTACATTGTTCTCAAAGTGATAACATTTAATAAGCTAAAAGGGTTTCGGTTTTCTTGGAATTCGGTTCAACCGAATTTGATACAAAACCCTAATTAGGTTTTGTTGATTTTCGGTCCATAGATAACCGAATTAGATAAAACCCTAATTAGGGTTTTACCGATTTCGTTCAAACCCTAAAGGGTTGTTGGCTGATTTTCGATGAAGAACAATTGGATTTGTTAGAGAGCTTTGATCTAAGAAAGATTCTACACAAGGTGTTTGTGAGACGTAAAGTAAAGACTAGCATCTTGACGTGTTCGTTAGACGTGTTGTGTGAGCAACCGTAGAGGTGACAACTTAGTCACTAGTTTCAAGACAAGATTCTCGTTGATTTCTTTTAGTCATTCAACTAAAGGTTAGTGTTTCTATCTTTATACGTGTGTTAATCTTTTATGTCAAACTAGATCCATCCGCTACGTACTCGTAGTAAAAGTGGTTTACTAGTTATAAAATCCCAACAATATACCTTTCTCGGCTAAAGGTTTTTATGTTCATAGGAACAGATCACCGGAAGAGCAGCTTCACGATCATATGGAAATGATGTGTATGACAAGATGATGATGGAAAGACAAAAGTTACTCACGAAGATTTTTGCTGCCGAAGCCGAGATGAAGAAGAGGATGAAGAAAGCAGCACAAGAGGAGATGACGAGCAACAACAACAACAACAACAACAAGAAGCTGATGAAACAAAAACAACACGAAGATGATGATGACAGCTTAATTAATTAAACTCTCAGATTGTAATCGTGCTCTTGCATGATGTAATGGATATCTATCACTTGTTTGTTTATTGATGATTGGTTCTTATAATAATTATTATTAGTTTGTCAATAATTTGGTTGGTTTTTAATTATGATACCATTTGATGTTTTGAGAAAAAGCCCACCGATTCGCTTTGTAAAAAATTTTCCATCACCTTCCCCCATTTTCATATGTTACGATCCCATCATCTGTGGCTTTCACACTATGTTTAAAATGTTTGCTACTTTTTCTTCTCTTTCCCATGATACACCCTTTTCTTAGTTCCTCCATTTGGGATATATCTACCTTAGAAATTTAGAATAGTTCAAGAGGTTCCTCTTGGTCTCTTCGAATCCAGATTCTAGTTTGACACTTGCAATTGTCAGTGATCAATTACTTTCTTGTGATGAACAGCTAGTAAGTTGCTCATAAGGAACACAGTTAATGCTATGCGCTCGACAGTTGCACCAATGGGGTTTGTTTTTTCACTTATGCATCTCCCTATCACTTCACCAAGTTCTTTATGTCCCTTGGAAATGGCCCCTGCATAAGCTTTTAGTAGATTATGTAATCCTGTTTAGGATTCAGCAGATCGTTTAATATGATGTTTCATGTGGTTAATATATTCATATATAGCATGTTCCCTCGGTATATATACATCTTTTTCTGCTTCTAACAGATTTATATGTGCTTCCCGTCTTTGTTTGTGCTTATCTTTTACAACTGAGTCTTGTGTACAATTATTAAATTGAAAAAAAAAAATACTAAAGCAAAACCTGCAATATCCATAAAGTCTAACTATAGTGTGTTCTCTAGCATAGTCTACCTTTCTTTATAGATAAGAATCAGAGGGGGTGAGACGGGCGGGCTGGGTAGGTTAACCTACTAACACCTCATCATTCCATTTTCGTATATATAATAAACGTGTTATTTATGATTCCACAAATCAGTGCTTCCAATATTATTCATCTTTATATACAGGAGGCTGTACGTAGGGTGACATATATATAACTCATTCGATTCGTTTCACTTTTAGATAGTTTTTTTCCTGTTAAAAACGAAACAAACCCACTTGACCCATTCATAAGTGAATGGGTAGAAATTTCCATCTCTACTAGTTGAAGTCAGCGATAATACTTCATCAGACCCTATTTCATCAGTATGTTTCCTAAGTCACCACATGAAACATTCTCATGAAAGTTGTACCAAACTTCTTAGAAGCACAACCGTTTTACCAAACCAAAAGCGGTGCGTCCTGACTCTACATCTGCCATTATGCTGTTGATGTAAGTTATTATCTTAATTCGTTACTGGACTGCGCATTTTCTGCTGGTTGCTCAATTTCATGAACCTTCGTATTGTACGGATCAAATCATTCACGCAATCATAATTTGGGAGAAATTTCTTCTTGTCTCGTTATATTATATGTTCCTTATTTAAACCATTCTCGTTCAAGGTTCACACAACTTCTTTAAACCTTCTTTATACATTCACGACTTCATGCCATTTATAAAAAAGAGGATTGAATAACATGAGTCGATATTGAGCGCGGATAATATAAAAGAAATTAAATGCTCTTTAAGACATCTTTTACTTAGTAAAGGAAAATGAAAAGTGGGGACTTTTGCATTTCAAAAAAAAAATCTTTCCTAATTAGGTATGATGCTTCAAATATATATATATATTTTTTTGGAACGGCAATTTGTAGCTACATGGCCCTTAGCCCAGAAGGCGTAGCGATCCCACACAACCAGGTTGGGTCCAGCCCAGAAGGCAATGGCACCCTTCTCTTTACACACGCGGGAAGAAACCCCTATCGCCCTAGACAAGACTCGAACATGAGACCTTGCCTAGGAGGGTAAAACCTCCATACCATTGGACCAAATGCCCGTTGGTAAATTTTTTATTATTTTTGAATATATGTTTAATTAAAAAGCTTAAATACTTCTAAAATTGGCATTATTTTGGTGGAGAAATCTAATAAAGAAAAAAAACACATAAAAATATATGTGTCAAATTTATAAAAACATAAACTTGAAAAAAAGAGGAGGTAATTAATAAAACTTTAGTGGTTTAATTTTAAATGTATAGAGTTAAGTGTAAATTTATAAATTTACAAATTTTATTATGACTTAAAAAAAAACAAATAACCCCTTAAACTTTCATAACTTATAAAACAGAAAAAATAAAAATTATAAATAGATTTAATTGAAAAAAAGAGGAGGTAATTAATAAAACTTTAGTGGTTTAATTTTAAATGTATAGAGTTAAGTGTAAATTTATAAATTTACAAATTTTATTATGACTTTAAAAAAAACAAAATAACCCCTTAAACTTTCATAACTTATAAATCAGAAAAAATAAAAATTATAAATATATTTAAAAAACATAATGTACAAGCCCCATGCGTGCACGGGGATTAAAACTAGTAATTACTTATAATAAAACATAGAAAATGATAATTTACTTATATATATATATATATATATATATATATATATATATATATATATATATATATATATATATATATATATATGGACTTTATTTTCAGCACCAATATTAGTGCGAGAACTGCGAGAACCCACCTTAACCAATCAAAATTTAGTAACTTCTTCTTTTTTAATTTAGTATGTTGAATTACGCAAGGACAAAAATGTAATTTAACATATTAAACGTTATATCTGATAATTCAAATTTAGCTGAAATCATGGAAAGATTTCGGTTTACATTTTTATAGTTTATTTCTCTATATCTTCTTCTCCAATCATGTTCATACGCAAACCCTAATTAAATATAAACGATTAAATAAAAGATCTATGTTTTTCAGTTATCAAGAAGAAAAAACATGGTTGTTATTGTTCAAGAAGAAGGTACAGATGTTGTTACTTATTCAGATCCAAACGTTGGTAAAGAATAGAATAATCAAGATGTTGTATTGGAACATGAATCTGATATGGATCTTGCGCATGATGATCCAAACGAGCATAATGGTTTGTGTTTTATTTTTTCACATTCATTATTGTATTAACCTTTAAATCCAAACAAGCGGATCAGTTAATATAATTAGGAAAACATACTTGTTATATTATTTCTGTCGGAACATGAACTTGATATGGATGTTGGTAATTAGAGCCTTTAAGTTACCTTATAAAAACATAATTGTGATATTCAGATGTCTTGCATGCATGTTTGTTACTTTATAGATGGGATCATATCAGAATAGATAGGATTTTGGAAAGATTACGGTTTTCATTTTTATAGTTTATTTCTCCATATCTTCCTCTCTAATCATGTTCATACGTAAACCCTAATTCAACATAAACGATTAAATCAAAGATTTATATTTTTCAGTTGTCAAGGAAAAAAACATGGTTGTTATTGTACATCTGTTCCGATTCAATATAAACGATTAAATCAAATATCTATGTTTTTCAGTTGTCAAGAAAAAAATTCGCGTAGTTCGAAAGGGGATACATTAAGCCAGTCATTTCCAAGTTAAACTTCATATGGTCCCTTTTGTGAAAGCACAAAAAAATGAAGAGAACGAAACTTATCGAATAGATCCTTTTCCTTCATCGGTTGAAGAGCTAACACATGACCTATTTCGTATCTAAAAGCCACCAAAGAATCGATAGTAGTAATAACATAGAACCTGTGTTTTTTCTCTTTAGAAGCATGCCAAGAGATGATCCAATCATTGAAAGAATCCCAAGAAGAAGACTTGAAAAGAGGATAACACACCATCTAAAATCGAGCTTCCACATTTCGGTTGCAATGTCGCATTCGATGTGGAAAACATGATTAGCAGAATTCAACAATTGGCATTGCTAAGAAGGACAAGAGATGGCCGGAATATCCATACCACGCGAGAGAGATTCATCTTGAGGGCGTCGGTAAAGGAAAGCCTCACATAAAAAACCACATTGACCTTCCGGGGATAGGATTTATCCCAAGTAGTAGTATGAGCAAGAGTGGGAAGGATATTTTGGTCCTATTCTATAACGAGCATCATTAACTGTAAAAGACCATTACGACCAAAGACTCCAATTACATGTATCTTCATTGAACATCAATTTTTAGTTGGGACCGATTTCATTTAACATGTCACTATTAATAGGCAAATTTCTAATACACCTAGATTCGGTACCCGAGACAATTTCCAAGACCTATTGCCATTATTAATCTACGGTCAATGATAGACAATCTTTGTCCTTGTCAAGATGATAGAGCCGATTGTACCTTGTAAAAAGAGGGAGTTCTCGCCCTACCAAATATCTTTCCAAAATCGAATAGAGTCGCCACAAACCTGCTTTAAAACGAATCAAGTGTTTGATAAGATAATATCCTTTCGAGTGAAGAAAATTGGAGGTTCAACAATGTTAGCCCAAATGCCCTTGAAGCTACAACCATTTGTAATCGAAACTCCCTTCTTGACCATGATATGCTTTGATGACCTGAACCCAAAGGCGTTTGGGGAAGAACAGTATACCCCCAACGCAATTTTTGAAGAAGAGCAAAGTTGAATGCTTTAAGACATGCCAATGTTTACCCTCACCTTTATCGAAAGGATATTAAGATAATTGTCCATTTGACCAAAGACCATTTTGTTTTTCTCTTTATTACCACCCAAAAAAATTTAGGCCGAATTCTTTCCAGGTCTTGAAGGACCGTTCGGGTGCATCTTGCAAATCGATAGATAGTAGATACCAAGATCTACAAGCACGACTTGATAAGAGTCGACGACCACCCAATCGACTGAAGATTAGCTTTCCCAAGAGGAAAGCCACATATGAAACGATCAACAAGGTCTTCCAGAATAGCAATAGACTTCATATTTGAACCATATGGGGAGACCAAGGTAATTGAAAAGGGACATCACCTGCCATACAACCTGCCTTGCTAGCCCATATTTAAATCTTCATCTTTTTAACCCCTATACACATAAATTTTAGACTTGTTGAATAATTATTATTGCAGGACCCGAGACTAGATAGAAAACATGGAGAACACGAATGATATTATCCATGTCTTTAGCATTCCAATCTGTAGTAATGATCACATCATCTGCATAGAAAAGATGGGATGTTGGTAATTAGAGCCTTTAAGTTAGGAAAACACACTTGTTATATTATTTCTGTCGGAACATGAACTTGATATGGATGTTGGTAATTAGAGCCTTTAAGTTACCTTATAAAAACATAATTGTGATATTCAGATGTTGTGCATGCATGTTTGTTACTTTATAGATGGGATCATATCAGAATAGATAGGATTTTGGAAAGATTACGGTTTTCATTTTTATAGTTTATTTCTCCATATCTTCCTCTCTAATCATGTTCATACGTAAACCCTAATTCAACATAAACGATTAAATCAAAGATTTATATTTTTCAGTTGTCAAGGAAAAAAACATGGTTGTTATTGTACATCTGTTCCGATTCAATATAAACGATTAAATCAAATATCTATGTTTTTCAGTTGTCAAGAAAAAAATCATGGTTGTTATTGTTCAAGAAGAAGGTACATATGTTGTTACTTATTCAGATCCAAGCGTTGCTCAAGAACCGAATAATCAAGATGTTGTATTGGAACATGAATCTGATATGGATCTTGCGCATGATGATCCAAACGAGCATAATGGTTTGTGTTTTATTTCTTTCACATTCATTATTGTATTAACCTTTGAATCCAAACAAGCAGATGGGTTAATATAATTAGGAAAACATACTTGTCATATTATTTTTATCGGTACATGAACTTGATATGGATGTTGGTAATTAGAGCCTTTAAGTTACCTTATAAAAAACATAATTGTGATATTCATATGTTGTGCATGCATGTTTGTTACTTTATAGATGGGATTAGGGGTGTCAGTCGGGTCGGGTTGACCCGAACAGAACCCGATAATGCTTATCGGGTCGGGTTAAATCGGGTTAAAAATCTTGTCGGGTTGTTGTGACCCGAACCCGATAACCCGATAGTGTTATCGGGTCGGGTTCGGGTTAAATTATTAATATTATCGGGTTATCGGGTCAACCGACAAGACTCGAAAATCCATTTTTTAATTATTTTTTCAAATGTATTCATGCATACCGCTACGGCTCTATGTACCTTTATGAAATGAAGCGATACCAATGTGATATTAGGATAACTAGATTTTGAACAATTATTTTACTACATTTGCCAACAGATTAAACCATGTGGTATGGTGATTTAAGCCATAGATATAAAATCGAATGTGTTAGTATTTTATAAAATCAGTTTATAAGAATGGTGAAAGTAAATGAATAATGATAAGAAGAAATAGCACTCATTTATTTTAGATAGATGGCAATAGGCAGTCGAGAAGAAACATAAAGAAAACAAAATTTCTTTTAATTGTAATGAAAAGCATTGAAAGACTAAAAAATATCTCTTTCGCACTACGACGAAGATAATTTATTGATAAAAAGCAAATAAAAATCTCTTTTGTATTATCACCCGATTACCCGAATCACCCGACCCGACATAACCCGACCCGAATACCACCCGAACCCGATAACTCGATTCCTTATCGGGTCGGGTTGCGGGTGAGTTTTTAAAAATCGAAACCCGACTCAACCCAACCCGATAAGACCCGATAACCTGATAACCCAATAACCCAACCTGATAACACCCCTAGATGGGATCATATCAGTAGGAATAAAATTTATGATTTTTTTTGTGCATGCATGTTTGTTACCTTATAGATGAATAAAGCAAGTTTTCTATACCTTTTATTTGTCCAACATAACTTTTATATTGGTAGACATTTAAGTTAGACTTTACATGTATGTTAGTTACGTTACGGATTTATGTTTGTATTTGTGAAAGTTAATTATGATGGTGTTTGTGTGTATTATTTCATTTATCCTTGAAACAACATACATGTAGTAATGTGAAGAATTATGTCATAATATATGAGGATGTGACAGGCCATGTGTTAATTGTGGTGAATTAGATCATACTAAACAAGGATATAACAAGCAAACAATTTTTTTTTTGAACGGCAAATGGAATTTTATTAAAAAAGGCTAGAAAGAAACTAGCAGACGATATACACGCAAAAACGATCCAACAAACAAAGAACGAAAAGGAACAGAAAAACACTAACGAAACGAACTCGCAAAACAACCAAATGCTATTAGAATAAGAAAGATCCCACCATGGCGCCAACTGAATTAACTCCCATGAACGAAACCGAACACCCGAGGCATCATACCAAAAAGCGATCTAACCGGCATCCTTTGTTTGTCTCGATAAGGCATTATGAAGAAGAATAGCTTATTTAACGTTGCCATAATAACAAGCAAACAATTAATGATGAAGATATGGAAGATGAAGAAGATGTGGATGTGGAAGAAGATGCAGATGATGAAGAAGATGATGAAGTTGATGATACTGCCGAACTAGAAGAAGATGACGCAAATGACAGATATGATAAAGATGAGGACGACGAGTGTTTAATTTAGATTATGTTGGATTTATACTGGTTACATGTTCTTTTAAAACATATATATGTGGTAGTAATTTTTTATTTTTTTAGATTTCATTAGAAAACATCCATGCACTGAAAAAGCATACATGCAATATTAAAAAAACATGTATGTACTAATACCTTTTTGTCATTCTTAAATCAAACATACATGTTTCACACATTATAAACCATTCATGTTTTATAATAAAAAAGAACAAACATTGGCGAAAATGAAAAAACATACATGTCTTTAGTACAAACATGTTTACATACATGTTTCACACTTTACAAACCATTCATGTTTTAAAGTACATGCATGTTTCACAATTACAAAAATAAAACATACATGTTTCACAAATTATAAACCATTCGTGTTTCATACTTAAATAGAACATGTGTTTCTCATCAAATTAAATAGAACATGCACGCCATCCAAAAACATATATGCAAGTCTTCCGAAAACATGTATGCACGTCTTGAAGAACAAAAGTGCATTTCTTCATCTTCATCACACATCGTCTAAAAATGTATGTGCATGCCTTCCAAAAACATATATTCACGTCTTCAAGAACAAAAGTGCATTTCTTCATCTTCATCACACGTCGTCTAAAACATATGTGCACGCCTTCTAAAAACATATATGCACACTTTTCGAGAACATTTATGCACGCCTTGTAACAACACAAATACTTTCGCTTGTCATCTTTATCGCATAGTATTTCCTATCCTTGAGCCATCCCTGTTAAAACAACATAGCAATAAGTAGTATTAAACCACCAAAATAAAATGCTTGTAACAACTCACGCTTCCATGTCATGTGTTTTTAAATGGAATTATTCATGTTGTATAGATGCCTGATGGGAGATTGTAATTAGATACTTACTTTTCATTTAGTTTGCTTTATAAAAATGTAAGAGCTAGCAAGCAAAACATAATTTTGCTTTAGTTTGCTCAAGAAAAAAGTTGTGAATGGTATATCAACCAGCATCCCTTCAAACATTGCCTACAAAATCACAATAAGGAAAATAAAAATCATAATCAGGATTCAGAAACTATGATGACATTGCAAGAGATGATGGGCGTAATCAGTGAAGTAGTTTTTTTTTGGAAAAACTGGTCATACGTTTCCTATAATAATTACAAGAAAATGAAAAAAACTATAGATGTTGTTCATGTATCATTTCTGATCCAAGATTAGGATATAGCAGGTGATCGATTGTCTCCTCTATATATAAAACAAACATTAACATTTCTTTATTGAATCAAACTATTTAAAATTGATGCTTTACTGCGAGAAAGGTATTTTAAAAGGTCATAATAATTGACAAACAACAAACGAAGTAATGATGTTTTAATAACAGTAATATAGATTTCACAACCTTAAACAATCGGTACTGCATATCCACCACTGCTCGAATGATATTCTGTATCAAATCTATAAAAATCCCACCGCCATAAATACCAAATTCCTCCACACCATATTCATTGACATAAGCACCCATGACTAAATTTTATATATTCCAACAAATCTGTTGTAATTACAACAGTTTTCAACCAATTAGCAAACACATAAACCAACATATCAAATAAAAAAATCAAACCCTTAAATTAGTGATTTATGTAATAGCGGACCTACGAACCCCAAAATCGAAGTTTCTTTCGTCAAGATCGTAAAACTTCATTGAAAAGTAGTAAAGAATTTTGATGGCTGAGAATGGTTTTTGTGGATCGAAAGTGGCTAGGGTTACCTTGAGAGAAAAATATTTTTTGATTTGGTCAGAGATCGTGATTACTGATTAGAAAGAGAGTAAATGTAGGGCATTTTAATTGAATAATAAATTCCCACTTTGCCCCTGATTTAAATTTTGCATCTAAATCAAATAATGTGTATTTTTGAAAATGCCATTTTGCATTAATATGTTGTACATTATGTATTATTAAGAGTAAAAATGGTGGTTCTCGCAGTTCTCGCACTAATATTGGTGCTGAAAATAAAGTTACACTATATATATATATATATATATATATATATATATATATATATTATACTATATTTATAGAGGAAGGTTAAAATTAATAAAGTCAATCATTCGTGGAAGGATAAAAAGAAACTTTTTTTTAAAAAGTTCTCAAAAAATTCTGAAAAAAATCCACAAAAGGTATGTTGGTGCATAAAACTTTTGTAAAAGAAGTTTTTCTAATTTTGAGTTTTTATACGTTTTTTTAATGCGCAAAAAAAAATTTTGATGAACAAAAAAATTTTGATGCACAAATTTTTTGACTTGTTATAGTTTGATGCGCAATAAAATTTTGATGCAAAAAGTCAAAAGAAGTTAGGACAAAAAACGAATTTTTTGATGTCTTTTACTATATTTATCTTTTGTTTTCAGGTCACAACAACACGAGAACAAAAAACTCTGCGATGACCTTATTACAATCGCGGTTGGATCAATGGGAGATGGCCCGCCAGGATTAGTTGAACGCACAATATTCAAAGCCTTTAATAGACAATAGTTGGGGTAATTAAATACGCTCCTATGTGCTCCATGTATGTGGTGAAGGATCTTCGGACTATTTTTGAGGTTTTTAGTGGTACATATCTATCGATAACCTCTTTTAACTTGCATATGATTATGCAGCCTTAAGTTTTTGACGTATGATGCAAGAGTGTTTGGATTTGAGTTTTAAAGTGATGTAGCATACGACCATGTTTTTCATTGTTATTTTTCCTTCGACTAATTTTATTTTTCTGTTGTATGAAGGTGTTTTCATGGTTGCATTTATCAGGAGCAACGTGGATGAAGGTGACCGTCATGTTTTAAAGCATACGGATGAAATGCATCCTGTATTATGAATCAATCTTATAGTTATTGGTATTTTGGTTGTACGCTCAATGACTACCTCAAAAGGAACATTATAACAGGTCATTCCAAGCAAAAATGAATTGGTAAGAGGCTTTTGTGAGTTCACACAACTTGTGAATCAATTATTACTACTGATTAAAAAATATCTTTGAGTATGCTTCGATAAAATTGTAAATGTCAGGTTATTGAGTATATAACCTTCTCATTTTATTTTGCAGGTAGCATTTGATATGTTAAAGTTTGAATTATAGGGTCATCATGTTCCCATGGTAAGAGAGGTACTTTACCTTTTCCATTATTCGGAGAAACTTACAACATCTTGCAGGTAGCATTTGATGATTGTCACTATTTCGTACTACCTTCAGAATAAGTTTTCAATTGAAATTCCTATACTAATATTGATGATTGTTAGGTTGTATTATAGAGATAAGTATTAGCTGGTTAACCGACCCCTATCTACATGGTTGTATCTTGGCCAATTACCAGTAGGCCTACCCGCCTATCATACCGCTTCTACTAGCAGTTTTTTAAAGCTATTATCAAGCTCCAAAAGTTGATTAGCTGTATTACTAGATAGCTAAACTTTTTGATTTTTCAGTATAGTTTTTGTAGATATAGTGAATCATAAGTTCAAAATATATAATGAGTACCGACCCATTATCCCATTAATGTGCAACTGCTACTAGACTAATTTGGCTTTGATCTATATTTCTCGAAGCATTTATCACAAATTCTAATGGCTTATTGCATCAGTCCCATAATTCCAAAGTGGTTTTCATTCTTATTTTATAATCTTGATGAAGTTAAAGTGGTCATAAAAGAGGTAACAAATTTCACTCCAACAATTCTTACTACCTCATTGGGAGCTCTAAGTATGATAATCAGGTAATTCACCATATGATTTTTAAAATTTCTTAGTTAAAAGGCTGCATTTTTACGTATACTTATGTAACATTGTGTTGTGTGGTTCAATGATATAACAACCCATAATTTTCATCAATGTAATTATCCATCTATTAAATTAGATGCACTGTAATATCCATCTATTATATAAATATCACCTTTTTACAGAATTTTTTTTTGCTTTATCTCATTATGCAACGTAACTTGCATCTCTAAAGTAAACGAGCTCACGCAACCTCTACCAATGTCATCTATATCTATGTTTATATCATGTAAACATCCTAATATGTCAAGTCTATATCTTAATATCATTTTACCAAGTACATTATCCGTTAACGTTTATATCAAAACCCTAATTATATGTAATGTATACATATAAAATGAATGTGCAAGCCTTCAAGCATGTGTACAAGTGTACAATGCACAACATTTGAATATATTTTCCCTCCTAAATCAAGTTACAACTTTCTAAAGCCTAATGTACAAGTCAATAATGCAAGAAAACCAAACTAGGTCATTTTACCTCCTAAATCACTTTAGTTTCTTACTACCACTTTAGCACAAGGTACAAACACTTAATGCATGACTCCTAAACCCTAAACCTAAACCTTAAGTCATCCTAAAACCCTAATCTAAAACCCTAAACCCTAAACGAAACCCTAAAACCCTAATTTCATTTTAAACCTAAAACTAAACCCTAAACCTTAAAACTAAACCCTAAACCTTAATCCTAAAACCTAATCTTAACACTAAACCTTAATCCTAAACCCTAATCTATCCTAAACCCTAACCCTAATTCGAATTCAAACCAAAAACCCTAACCCGAGACCAAAACCAACCCGACACCCTCTTTTCTTTCATTTTTGACCCATTTACACCTAAGCTAGCAACCTAGCACCTCAAGCACCTCTATGACCTCACCACCATGTCACCAAGCAAGCAACCAAGCACCTCCATCACCACCCTTGGCCACCAAGTTAGTCTTGTCACCTCCTTGTCACCTCATGTAAACCGAACCCCTCCACCACCCCACACCTTGCATAGCTACACTCCTAGCTCTTCCTAATCACCCTACATCCTTCCTTAGTCACTACTCTACAGCCCTTGATCCCTACTCCAAGTATTCTTGGCCTCCAAGGTGTAAAACTTGGGCACTAAGGGTTTTCAAACCCTATATAAGCCGAAACACACACACCACTTCAAACACACCTCAAAAACCCATCACCACTTAAATGGAGTTCTAAATCAGACCAAGGAGGATCAAGTGAAGTCCCTAAGATCATAATTGAAGCCAAAAATCAAGAGAAAGAAGCCATTGAAGCCATTCCTAGGCGTACAAACCCAAATAAGCTCATACGACCCATTTTAGCTCAAGTAAGCTTATAATCTTGTTCAATAAACTTATAATCTGTTTTAGAATGTTCATAAGACTCCTAAGATCCTATATGAACTCTTGATAAAGCCTTGAATCCTCAAACCAATGCGTTTTTTATTAAAACCCTAAAAATAACCCGTTTTGATTTTCTAGCTACCGAATCCTTTTTCTAAACTTTTGTTATGTTAAAACATCTTATTTTAGCATATTCTAATAAGCCATGACCTGCAAAACTCTTTTGGATTTCAAAAATATCAAAATTATGAATTTTGGACTTTATTTGCAAATGTTTTCATGCATATGGGTATATATCGCAACTTTCTGAAATTTATAACTAGAGGGGCTGAAAATGTCATTATTCCAAAGTTATAACTATAAGGACCTATCTTGCCAAGTTTCAAAGTTAAAGGTTTAAATTATATATACTTTATATATAAAGGACTAAACTTGTAAAAGTTTATAAATCGAGGGTATATATTGCCATTTTTGCAAACTTAAAAATATAAAATATATTATTTTTATATAAATTATAGAAAATATATATTAATATTATAAAAATCGACTTTATTAAAAACCGACACATTTATCGTTATTAATCAACGATCGACGCATTATAAAACAATTACGTTATATAATTAACGTAACTTATCATCAACTAGCTTTTGAAGAAACTTAAAATCTTATCGTATCACGTTACTAGGGTATTTCATGTAAGGGGTTCCATTTGGGTATTTGTTTTGACGAGTTTGCTGGGTATACGGTTTAAAGTGCCCTGACTCCTCAAACGATACTACATGGCCTCTGGATTATGATAGCCCGAACAATGATACAATATTTCCATAAATTAATAAATCAAAGAAATACTTTAAACTTTATGATGTTTTGAAACATAAACCATCACACTAAGACTTGACATATTACATCAGGTTGCGTGACGAGGCTGTTACTTTCACTTGATATACTTTTGCCATCAATCAGATTTTCCCTATTAAGGTGAGTTCATAGCCTCACATTTTAAATCTTTGAAATGTTTCATAAACCTACGAGGGGGATACATGCTATAAACCATGAATACGAGTGTTTTTCCAACTGTATGTTATCCTGATATATTATTGCCTAAGTCCTTTCTTTTGCCATTAAGACCCCACTATCATGAACCGTTAATTACATTTCGGAGTAAGCGCGACTACTGTGAATAGATCTATTTGGGATTGAACTCCCCGTTGGTGTACCTATACTTTTTGGTAACCAAACGCACTTCATTTGAATCACCATGTGGGTGTTTGGCAAAGGCACCCGTTGGGGCAACTTCTTGTGGTTAATGATTATCGCAAGGTCTCGATGTCATGAGCTTAGGGCAATAATACTGTTTTCTATATAATTGTACTCATTTCAATTATTACACTTATGGGTGTATAACAACGTAACCTACTATTATGATGACTTATATTCAAACTGTTTAACATAAACCTACGAATTTCACTCAACCATTGTGTTGACCTTTTTAGCATGTTTATCTCAGGTAACTGAGCATCTTATGGCACGGAGTGGCACGAACTTGTAGATGGCTAAAATGTTATCATTCAAACTTTATGTTTTCATGTAGATTTTGGGACCTCTGTTTGTAAAAACTCTGATGAAATAATGAATGATAACTAAATTTTCCAAAAACGTCTCTTTACGATTCGTATTCTGTGATTATAACTGTTGTACTATGAAATAATACCCCAGATTAGCTTCCACTGCTATATATGTCAAAATGGGGGTGTTATAGATTGGTATCAGAGCCACGGTTATAGAGAATAAGGTTGAAACCTTAACTATAACTACTTTTCTTTTTCCATCCAAGAAAGTCCTCCGTGCCGCTACATCTCCCGAATAGTATGTAAAGTACATAACTATTATACTATTATATAAATAACTTATGTTATTTACCACTGGGTTGTTAACAGAGTGATGTCTTCTCCCAACCACCCTACTTCCGATATTGAGGATGTTTTTTCCTCTAACTTTCCTAACTATATCCCGGCTTCATTGGACTATGTCTTAGCTTCACTAGGAAAAACTTATTCTAGCTCTTCAAATAACTCATTTGGTTTAGTTCCAATAGCTTCACCAACTCTTTCACTTTTTCATGATGACCCCTATATGAAAGTCATGCATGCATACTATGCTAAAGAATCACCTATTCCATCGGCAACTATTGTGCCTCCATCTTCAATGCTATCTCCAATGTTTAATCCTCAAGAATTGTTTGTTCCTGAGGAATTATTGTCACTTAAGAAACAAGGCTGTTACCGATCATCCTCCTCTACTTCTGCCTTACCTCAAGCATTTGAGATAGGATAAAGCTCTTATAAGACAAGTTTGGAACGTCACGAGGAGCAAATTAAGGGAATTTTAAATCATCTAGATGAACTCTCTCTCGACCGCATTGAGCACATAGAAGACAAAATAGAAGGTCTCATAAAAGGCCGGGTAATCATACAACAAGATTTTGACAATCTGAAAGCTGAACTCTGAGAGTCTCATTCTTAAATTGCTAAACTTCAAAGAAAACAAATAGGAAATAACAGCAAGATTGCTCTGGATCGCTTTAGGATTGCTAATCTAAAACAAATCATCGAAGATATCCGGGTTCGTCACCAAGAAGATAAGGAAAGTCTTCTGAATGCAATCTATGAACACAAGAACAGTCAGGAAGGACCATCGGACTACTAGATTAGATACTAGTTATAGCTTTTTGTTAGAACCTAGCCACGAGATGTGTGGTATAAATAACAACACTTGTCAAATTTTGACTATGTACAGTACAAAGGCAAGTTGTTCATGATATAATACAATGGTGATCCCGTTTTATATTCATCATGTGTCCTATATTACATCTATGTTATCATCATTATGAATCATACCGTAACTTCTAATAAATCAAATGCTTGTTAGAATCCATATCCAATAAGTATCTATGATTTCAATATCACTATTGTTAAAAATGCTTAAAGTTCAAAAATAAGCATTGCATTTTAAGACTTGTGATATCGTTCTTATTACGTGTTGTCTTATGTTGATAGAATGCCTCCCAAAAGGACGTCAACATCTGAAGCATCAACCATGACTCTGGCTGCCATCAAGAAACTAGTTGCTGATAGTGTTTCCGCAGCTCTGGAAGCACAAGCCGCTAACATGGCAAATACTGATAATACCACCAGACCAAGAGAAGCTCCTGTAGCAAGAAAATGTAGCTACAAAGAATTCATGAGCTGTCAACCTATCAACTTCAAAGGTACGGAAGGTGCTATTGGTCTTATCCACTGGTTTAAATGAACTGAATCAGTGTTTTCCTGTAGCAACTGTACCGAAGACTGCAAGGTGAAGTTTTCTACTGGTACTTTAACTGAAGAAGCTTTATCCTGGTGGAATTATTTTGCCCAACCTATTGGGTTAGAAGAAGCTTAAAAGATTACCTGGGTTGAATTCAAGAAGCTTTTGATAAAGAAGTATTGTCCCCGAACTGAGGTCCAGAAGATGGAAGACGAATTTTAGCATATGACCGTGAAGCAGAATGATCTCAAGACATATGTGAGAAGATTCCAGGAATTGGCAACCTTGTGTCCCACTATGGTGCCGGATTCTGAGAAAATGATAGAAGTTTTCATCGGGGGATTGCCTCGAAGTATTGAAGGGAATGTTACCGCCTCTAAACCTCAAACTCTAGAGGAAGCCATTAACATAGCCCAAAGGCTAATGGATCAGGTAACAAAGCACACTCCGGTGCAAGTATCAAGTGATCACAAATGAAAGTTTGACGACAGAAGAACTTTCAACAATAACAACAACTACCGTAACACCAACACCAACAACCGCTACAATAATCACCAACCACAACAGAACAGAAGACAGGAAACCTTCAGGTCTTATGCCGTCACTCCAACTGAAAACAATGGGTATACTGGAAACCGTTCTTTGTGTAAGAAATGCACTCTGCATCACACAGGACCTTGCACTGTTAAGTGTAATACTTGCAACAAGGTGGGCCATTTGACCAGGAATTGCAGAAACAAGGGGCCAGCCACTGGAAGTAATCTGCTACCAGTGACAGTTACTTGTCATGCCTGTGGAGAGAAAGGGCATTATGCAAATCAGTGCCGAAAGACCACCAACAACAATGCCCAAGGAAGAGCCTACATGCTGGGGGATAGGAATGCTCACCAAGACCCGAACATAGTTGTCACACCCCGCCAAGGCAGAAACGCGAGGCATAAACAAGAATGGATATCATCACAACATATGGTGTCTATACAGAGACTACTAAAATGAAAACTAAAGTAAAGCAAAGAAACCAAAGTTTCATAAACAATACCAGACACCTAATGGTGTCGTTTATTAACTGAGAAAGAGGACATATGCCGAACATAATCCAAACAATAAACATAAACAAACTCAGGAGCGAACTCCAATGCACTCCTAGCAGTCGCTCTAGTCACTTCTCTTAACCTCAATATTCTCATGAAGCTCACCGAAAATGATCTTAAAAACGTCAACAACGTTGGTGGATTCCATAGGGTTAAGACACATAACAAAATCTTACAAAACAAATACTCGCGGACTATAAAAACAATACAAAACAACACACGTGACACCACAGTCCACTGGGTCTATCATTCCATACTCACAATAGGGTCATGGGTAGCTCACTAACCTCCGATCGGAACACAAATGTCATGTGTATTAATTTTCACCCTCAGTTGATATGTTTATTGAAAGGCGCCACTCATCAACGAACTAAATACTTCATAACAAAAACAATAATACTAATAAACTCCAATTAATCCACCAAGCCATGGAGCAATACCACATAGAAACGACTCCAGATTGATCACAAATCCCATTGAGCATACCGACATAACATACATACACATAAACACAGCAACTAAAACATTTAAACCATAGCATCATTGTCACTAAAATCAAGTAACATTCAAAAAAATCCATGCAACAAACATAAACAAACTCAGGAGCGAACTCCAATGCAATCCTAGCAGTCATTCTAGCCACTTCTCTTAACCTCAGTATTCTCATGAAGCTCACCTGAAAATGATGCTTAAAAACGTCAACAAAACGGTTGGTGAGAGTCATAGGTTTAAGACACTCAAAACAAACCTTTAAATCCAATTACTGTGATAACTAAAACATAACATAGCAAGACATACAGAGTACTATCATACAAGCTAACATGCAATCACATCAATCCACATTGAGACGTTTACGCTCAATCCTCACACAAAACATAACAACAATGAGACGATCACGCTCACTCAAACAACTCACAGTAATAAGACGATCACGCTTACTACCAATCAAATCCTTAAATGCCATGAGACGATCACGCTCAAGCATAACAATTCATACCATAAAAGCAAGTAGCACATAACATACAATAGTCACGTATAGCCCATGCATAATTTAAATCACATTATCATAGTAACTAAAACATTTAAAAACCTCTTTGCATCATTTTCACCCTAAGAAAACATAATAAAAAGGGGCTATGAAACTCACCTGATGCTTAGCTTCCCAAAAGAATCCAACAAAAGCTTCACAAACACTTCATGGATAATCTAAATAATTAAGCACACAATAAGCCACCATCAATTAGGCATTCAACCCAATATGATGTAACCTCAATTATGATGGATATATAAGCTATCTACCATAGTTCTATACTTGATTTAACCCTTTTCCAACTCCTACATATGCCATCTACACTTCAGAGCTATACTTTAAATTTTCTGCTTTTGAGTAGAATTTTATACTCACTTACGCGTCCTAGACGTACCACTTAAACACTTCCACAATTCAAACCAAAATTCACCATGCTACATATATGTCCTATGAACCCCTCATAGCTCTCCCAAAGCCATTACCCTTTTACAAATACCCTTTATAAATTCATTAATCCAAAGTGTTCAGAATTCGTCCAAAATCTAACCCCCTAAAAGTATGACACCAGATGACCACTTTATACCTCATTACATACTTAGAAAAAATTCAGAGGTCATACACAATATATAAACTAAATTCCACGTGATTTTGAGCCTCTAACTAGATGTCTAAGTATTTTTAGAAAAATAAAAACTGAAATTCGTCATAGTTTTACACACTGATTTTGTAACGACCTTTTTACCCACTTCCCGACTATAAAAACTCACGAGACCAACTTTTCTGGAAAGTATACTCTCTGAGGTTATCTCCAGTATGTTGTAAATTGTTTATTTGATAATTTATGATTGAGTTAAACAAAACTGCCTAATTTTCTGCATTGAATTAAACAACTAATTCGGGCGATCTAGACCCTAACGCATGATCAAATCACGAAACCAATTGAACCAATGATCAAACAATCATCATTAAACTATAAACTCCAGAAAATTTAAAACCCTAATTTATTTTCATGATTAAACCTAATCCATCATACTTAGATTACAAGAATTAAAATAAGAACTAGAATTAAACAAAGAATTAGAAAATACCGTAAACCCTAAAAATTTTCTTCTTTTTTTTCTCTGGATCGATCGATCAATAGGGGATTTAGAGATCCTTTATTTTTGTATTTATAGGCCTCCTAAAATATATTGTAGATTAACTCTAATTAGGAATTAGACTTGGACTCAAATTTGTTTCCTTTTCTCCCTTGTAAACCAAACCGATCGGCACCCCCATTTTATTCTTTTTTATTTTTTATTTTTTATTAATTACATATTTATTTACAATACCTTAAATTTTAATAAAAACCTTAACTTATTTGACTATACCTTTTTGCTTAAACGAAATTCACTAGACTTTTAAAAATAACTTTTTAACTTTTCATTTTCAACCTAACTTTCCTAAAATAGAATTTTTACATTATTCTTAACTTACCACTTAAAATCTAAACCTATCTTAGATTACTAACACAAAAATACGTATACGTAATAATACTTACACATTTAACACGGAAACGCTCAAATCTCAATAATCATTTCCTTGTCACTCAAAAGTGAACTCCACAAAATCCAACACAAATCCAATCCCAATGAGACGATCACGCTCAATGGATTGATTATCAAATCTCACATATCCCACACAACACACGTAAACACGTATAAACACATATAACACATAACCCACTCATTGCAATAGATACATAAGTCAACACTAATAGTTTGACTAACCTGCTCAAGTCATGGTTGTCATAGTATCCCCTCTTTTAGAAAATCTCGTCCCGAGATTTAACCAAAAGGTTCAACTCTATCATTACCAAACAATTAATCGAGGATACTTATCCTTCAAGTAGTCCTCCCATACCCATGTTAACTTAAAGTTACCCTTTGAATTCAACTATATTTCACAAGATATTTACTCGTAAGAACTGTGCTGCCCAAAAGGTGGCTTAGCACGTACCGCTCAAACGAAAAGAAACATCCCTAATACGTGAACCTCGCCCGTATCGAGGAGATCGTCGAACAACCTTAAGTTGGTAACAACGTCTTTAAAACCCGGACTCGAACTCTAACAAGAATGTCTTGAAACCAAGTTTATAAGTTGTTACAAAGCCACAACGATTCAAAAAGCATCGCTTGACTTGCGTTTATTCATAAATTAATTTAACCAAAATCACACAAAAACACATTAAGGGCATACTAAGGTTACAAGAAACCTTACGTACCAACTTTAACTAAAACTATAATAGATCCCCTTGCTCAACAAACAATTTGGATATCAGTTTCTGAAAGTCCTAAAGACCTCGCTTGAGTCCAAATAGACTTACTACACATTCTACACATTTTAACCTTTTGAGATTTTCACGGTCACTATTTCAAAGATTCTGTTACCAAACAAGTAAAGTTTTGTCAACCTTTGATTCATTCAATGGACTTGCCGGCTAGCATCCACTACATTCTTCAGGTTCGACACGTGAAAGTGTCATGTATGCCACTCAATTCCTACAGGCATCTCAACGATAAGGTATAGGGACGATTTTTTAAGATTCTCAAAGGCCTACATACCTCGTGCTAACTTACCCTTTTTCCCAAAGGAATTACAATTTCAAGGTGCACTTTTAGCATAACCGAATCTTCTACTCAACTCTAACGGTTTGCGCCTATTATAGCACACTCTTTTGACGGTACTCCTGCTTGAGCTGCTCTTTTATCAACACCTTTATAGTCATTCTTGAGACCAACATCAGGTCCAATCAAATACTTTTCTAATTCAGCCCATTAGAACAGGCGACCTTACACTTCCTTCAGTATATGCTTCAAACGGGAGCACACCGAATTGCTCAATTGATAAATACCACCAATATCGATACACAGCCCTGTTATATCCTCAAAGTCTAAATTCATACGTTTACTTGTTCCATCCGCTTGAGGATGCTTAAGCAGTACTCAAAATTAATCGCGCCTTAACACTTTCTGCTTGTTGCCAAAACATGAGGTAAATCATCCATCTAATATGAAGTTGTCGTCACCAATATTCCATCCTGCTATGTAGCTCTTCATAATAAATCCTTGCAATTACTCTTGATATATTTGTATAGCTAGAAAAATGAGCTACTTGGTCAGTCTATCGCCCATCACCCAAATACATCATATCGCACTTTGTCCTTGAAATTTGATAATAATATCCTGGTGATTTATCTCATTTTAACTAAAGTACTCTCAGGTCGTTTGCAGCAAGCAATAGTCTTTGACATCACATTGTTACCTTTAAACAAATTAACAATTTCTAAATAGGTATCTATACCTTTCTTCCGTGGCTACAAGACATGGTTCCAAGGTTATTGTACATCTTATTGCTTCTGAATGTACCAGTACCTTGATGCATGAGCTTCATCTATTACTCGTTCTCATCATTCTATAAAGAATCATTAGATCATAAAGTACAAACTCTCGTCCTCCTTCTTTTCCATATGTCAATCTAACCCATGAAGCCTTTCTGCGCGTTCGTTCTCTTGCTTGAACACCTCACTTTGGGCTGCCAATATCATTCCTCTTACTCCGACTGAATGGTCATAGCCATCGCTCGAACACGTCTAGGTTTCACTCGTTCCTTCCCTCTTAAGCCTCATCAACCACATTTGCCTTACTAGATGTTAGCGAGTTTCATACTCATACTTACTATACAATTTAATCCATAAAGTACAACCATCATCTGCTCTCTACATTTGATTAATCGAGGCGTCACACAAATCATTCCTCAAAGTCTAGAAAGCCTCTTCTCGTTTTGTGCCCTACTCATACTTCTGATTCCTCTAAGTTAGGGAAGTAAGGGGTTTAATAATCTTAGAAAAGTTTACGATGAAACTTTGTTGGTAATTAACCCTGCCAATCCTAAGAACAATTAGTCTGATGTGTCGGTAGGTTACCCAATACTTCACTGTCCTCACATAGTACCTTAGCATACAAACTTCTCCTTCCTCAAATTCCAAAACTCTAAATTCAAATGAACTCATGTCCTTTCTTAACAAACAACACTTGGTTCTCCACACGAAATGATAGGTCGTATGAAACCTTCGTTTGCAACATTTAAAGTTGTTCAGACAATTATTGCATTCCAAAGGTGTAGATGATCGGAGACTTTCGGCGACTGGGTCGCTCCAGGAAAACTATGTCTTCGCGGAACTCAAATTGTACATGCGGTGGATTATTGACAAGTCTTCGGAAACAGTCAATTAAAGTCTCGTATGCGGAAATACCACTGAATTTGATTCACTACCTTAGTGTTCATTAAGGTTTTCAGATCCTTGAGTACTGTTTACCATGAACAGAGTATCTCATCCTTCCAACGGTATTCCTAACCCCTTCCATTACATACTATTCAACTTCCTCTTCTAAAGTCCATTCACAAGCACATCAACAGCTTCCATGCCTCAACGTATCAACGAAACTCCAAGGTTACGAACAATCGAATAGGCTAACAAACGAATATTGGAGTCAAAGGCTAGATGCATATAGGAGATCACATTTGCAAAGTAAACATGATCATAAATGACATCAGAATCCTTGAAAAGAAGGATACGTAATATGCACCGAGTGGAAAATCGCAGCGAAAGAAATCAAAGACGTACGCGACAAATGAACACATACAAAAAATATCAATACGAAGACGGAAATTCTTATACAATTATCGACATTACTCGAAAAAACCAAATTAATAATGTTTTTATTAAAACTCAATTTCAATTATGAAAATCACTTATGTATAATAAATCGTTTTAAATAATAAATAATATTGTCTTAAATGTATATTTATAAAAATACATTTGGTTGTATAAAAAAATCTAGGTGGTTTTTAAATGGTATATCATACCTTACACTATGATTTCATTTTAAACCAGCTTTTTATAATAAAATAAAATTTATTAAACACTTAAAAATTTTCATATCTATTTGTATAGAACCATTTAAACATAATCTTTTTACAGATATTTAAACAGGTTTCTCTCAAAACACTAACACATACTTCAAAGAGTTTTTTATAATTAGGCATCAATTATAAAATATGTTACTAAAACAAAGGACACCATTAATACTAACAGGGATGTAAAAACCGTACAGACTCTAACATTAATTCTATTGTTTGAAAACGAAAGAAAATACAGGAACATAATATCAAAATAAAATCAAACGGAACTCGTACAAGAAAATCACGCAAAGTTTTTACCCAAAAGATAACCATAGGTCTTTATCCAAAATAACGATCAACAGAGCAAACCTAAACGCATCGATACTAACTGTCACCAAGGGTTACGAAAACCAAGGGATATACAAAGAAGGGGTAATGATCAACTGATATGTTAGGAACAATTAGTGCTTAAAGAAACCCTTTGATACTATACGAGTAATCAATTCATTGAAAGAAACTAATGAAAAATCGGCTATATGCCGAAAAGGCAGATTCGAACTACCAATTAATAATCGAGCAAATCGTCCGAATAGGAAAATTAGGTATCCTTACTAACAAAGTACGATGAAGGAATGCTAAGCTTAGATAAGGAAATCCCGAAAAAACAACGAGCCAAAACAGAACATACCTCTATAAAAGCAATTAATAGGTAATCGGCAAATTACTAGTAGGAAGAGAAAACTTACTATCTATTAAACTTAATTACTACGACAATTAGGATAAGATGAATAATTCTCTAGCCTTACCACATCATTATCAATAAATTCACATATCAATAAAAAACATATTACACTACCAGCTTACAACCAAAACATAAATTAAATGCATTCATGGTCAAAGTCTACATGTGTGATGCTTAATAATTATGTTGGCCACCAAATTGATAAGTGCCTACTTTCAAACGTGTACTTATTCTAGGATTTACACATATCAATAATAATTCCATTTAAGCACATATACCCTATTTCCACATCTTAACCACCTCAAACTAAAAATAACGGATGCTCCATCAAACAACTACTTACCTATATACAAATAAAGTCAAAACGACATAAAGAACGAAAGTCTCGCAACGACTTCCAAAACACGAAATATCCAAAAGAAATAATCAATAACAACATGACGAGGTAAAGGGTGGGATAAACTTATGCTGGGCCTCGCTTGGGTTTGACTTTGCCTCCACAAGAATCACCCGACTCCGGGTCAACCCCTAAAATTACCGAGATAGACAAACGATCATATATCTAAACCTCCTTCGGTTCCACAAGAGGCTCCTATAACGCTTAAGTCAGTTGGGAAAACGTTCCCAACGGATTTTAGGGTGAGGGAAAAACCTAGCTATAAATACTCCAGAAAGTATACATATTATATGCACAATAAATGGTAGATAAATAATAAATAAAAACTTAGCAAATATATAATTATAAGCTATGCCAACAACGTGGGAAGCATATCAGTTGTAGCAATTAAAACTTAGACTAAATGCATCTCATGAAGGACCCCTAGGTTATAGCCTAGCTCAACACTCTACTTCTCTATATCCAAAGGTTCTGAGACAATTGTACACCGCAAGGCAGAAACACGAGGCGTAACATCATGGATATCATCACAACACAATGGTGTCAATAATAGAGAAACACTAAATGCATAACTAAGTAATAAAGAAAATGGTGTATGACATACGAAAACCAAAGAACGAATCATTATTAATGAAAAGGGTCTCACCAATACAGAACATATCTCACAAAATCTTAATAAATCAAGTAACATTCCAAAAAATCATGCAACAAACATAAACAAAATCAGGAGCGAACTCCAATGCATTCCTAGAGTCTTACTAGACTTCTTTAAACCTCAGTATTTCATGAAGATCACCTGAAAATGATGCTTAAAAAGTCACTAAAACGAGTTGGTGAGGAGGTATAGGTTTAAGACACTCAAAACAAACTTTTAAATCCAATTCTGGTGAGTAATAAAAACATAACATAGCAAGACATACTCGAGTACTATCATACAAGCTAAAATTGCATACATCAACTCACATTGAGAGTTTACGCTCAATCCTCAACAAACATAACAACAATGAGCCGATACGCTCACTCAAACAACTCAAGTAATAACGACGACAGCTTACTACCAATCAATTCCTTAAATGCATGAGAGATCACGCTAGCATAACAATTCATACCATAAAAGCAAGTAGCAATAACATACCAATAAAAAGTCTGTATAGCCCTTGCATATTTAAATAATTATATAGTAACTAAAACATTTTTAAAACCTCTTTGATCATTTTCACCTAAGAAAATAGAATAAAAAGGGCTATGAAACTTCACTGATGCTTAGCTTCCAAAGAACCAACAAAAGCTTCACAAAAATTCATGATAATCTAAATAATTATGACCAATAAGCACATCAATTAGGATACCCATATGATGTATCTTCAATTATGTTGGATATATAAGTATCTACCATAGTTCTATATTGATTTAACCTTTACCAACTCCTACATATGCCATTACACTTCAGAGCTATACTTTATGATTTTTGCTTTTGAGTAGACTTTGTTAATCACTTCGGCGTCTAGGAGTACCACTTAAACACTTCACAATTCAAAACAAAATTCCCATGGCTACATATATGTCCTATGAACCCCTCTTAGCTCTCCAAAGCCATTACCCTTTTACAATACCCTTTATAAAATCATTAATCCAAAGTGTATCAGAATTCTCCAAATCTAACCCCTAAAATATGACACCAGATGACCACTTTTAACCTCAGTACTATACTTTAGAAAATTCAGAGGTCATACACATATATAAATACAATTCACGTGATTTTGATCCTCTAACTAGAGTCTAAAGTCTTTTAGAAAAATAAAATGAATTCGTCATAGTTTTCACACTGGTTTTTGTTAACGACTTTTACCACTTCCGGACTATAAAAAATCACGAGACCAATTTTATGGAAAGTATTCTTCTGAGGTTATTCCAGTTGTTGTAAATTGTTTATTTGTTACTTTATGATTAGTTAAAAAAACTGCTTAATTTTCTGATTGAAATTAAACAACTAATTGGCGATCTAGTGACCTAGAACGCATGATCCACATCACGAATCCAATTGGAACCAAGATCAAACAATTCTTCATTAAACTATAAACTCCCAGAAATTTAAAACCCTATTTATTTTCATGATTAAACCTATCTCTACTTAGATTACAAGAATTAAAAATATAGAAATAGAATTAAACAAAGAATTAGAATATACGTAAACCCTAAAAAATTCTTCTTTTTTTTTCCTGGATCGATCGATCATAGGGGATTTGAGAAAAAGAATCTTTATATTTGTATTTTTAGGCCTCCAAAATATATTGTAGTTAAACTTAATTAGGATTAGACTTGGACTCATATTTTGTTTCCTTTTCTCCTTGTAAACCAAAACGTCGGCACCCCCTTTTATTCTTTTTTTTTATTTTTTTTATTAATTACTTATTTTGTTTACAATACTTAAATTTTAATTAAAACTTTAACTTATTTGGACTATCTTTTGCTTAAACGAAATTCACTAGACTTTTAAAAATAACTTTTTAACTTTTCATTTTCAACCTAACTTTCCAAAAATAGAATTTTTACATTATTCTTAACTTACCACTTAAAATTTAAACCTATCTTAGATTATTAACATAAAAATACGTATACGTAATAATTACTTACACAATTAACGCGAAACCGATTCAATCGCCAAAATCATTTCCTTGTCACTAAAAGTAAACGAAATGAACTCCACAAAATCCAACACAAATCTAATCCCAATGAGACGATCACGCTCAATGGATTGATTATCAAATCTCACATATCCCACACAACACACATAAACACGTATTAACACATATAACACATAACCCACTCATTGCAACAGATACATAAGTCAACACTAATAGTTTGACTAACATGCTCAAGTCATGGTTATCACACTTTAGTAGTAATTTAGCTTATTGTAGTCATTTTTAGCTTATTGTTCTTAATTTTAATGAATTTTTGTCTTAAAAGATTGTACTCATTTTGATTAATCAATAAAATTTTAATGTTCCTTTAATTCGTATTTTAATTCATGTTTTCTTTACTTAATGCAATCATGGTTTAAATTAGTTCATGTGTGCAAATTAAATAACTCTCATAAGCTATTCATTAATACTTAAGTAGCTTATAACAGTTAAGTCTTCAAAGCTTAAATGAGTTTAGATCTTCAATATTTCTCCCCTAAAATACATCAGCTTATTTTTTGATGATAAGCCAGACCTGGATTGGCTTATGGACAATACCAACTTGTTTTTAATACCTCAGATCTGGATGGGCTTATGGACAAGAATAGCTCTAAGAGCAGTTTTGATCCTTGTTTGAGCTTGGATCATGGTACTCTTCATATTTCATTTTTATAGCTTAAAACTGTTGTAGCTTATCTCTTTTGCTTATTACTACTTATTATTGCTTAATTCTGCTTAATATAGCTTATCTTTACTTATTATTATTTACTTTTTGATTAGATCTAATTTGTCTTGGTTTTTCATTGGAACTGCCTTATTTTAGCTTAAATCTGTTCAGCTTATTATACTGCTTATTTGTGCTTAATAGTAATTAGTTTATGCTTATTAGTTTTTCATTTACCTCATACTTAATCTGTTTTTACAAATCTTAGCTTAATTCAATCTTTTGTAGTTTAAAAATGGGAAATCAGATTTTAAAGGGGTGTTTGGCACTAGCAGTACTAACATGCCTAGTCTCTTTTGGCACTTAAATTAGTTTCAACAAGCTCAAATCTAGTCTAAAAGTTAGTTTAATTCAGTTTTTAAAGTTTAAAAATCAAGTTTAGAGTTTAATGCAACCAAGGTTTGAATTTGTGGTATTCAAGGTTGTTATTTTAGCTGGTTTGATTAGAACTTGATTATTGGCTTGTTGGTGTTTATTTCATGCTTATTTTGAGTCCTTTATATAGAAGAAATGAGTTAGTTAAAATTTGCATTTGTCATACTTAGTCTAAGTCTTAATTTGTTTAGTGTCCTAAGTCTCTATTTCAAAGTGTAAAAGCCAATTTTCAATAGCAATTTTTAGTTATCTTAAGTTTGTTTTAGGGTCTGCAATTTATAGTATAAGCTCTTGAGATATCAAGCTTAATCTGTTTTAGCTTTTTATGGTCTTAAAACAACTTATACTAGCTTATAATTAGGGCTTCATTAGCCTATTTCTAGCTTGTTTATTTAATCAACATGTTTAATTTTTTGCTTATTCTAGTAGCTTGTAGTAGTGGCTTTATCTGATTTGAACTTTTAGGAATTAGCTTATTAATTTACTAGCTAAAAATTACCTTAAAAAGTGCTTCATGGACTGTTTTAAGTAGCTTTAAGCCAATATAGCTTATTTGATTTTTAAGCTATGCTTATTGGAAGTGCTTAAATTATGTTTAGACTTGCTTTATAAGTTTGATTTAAGGTCTTAGTTGCTTCTTCAGTTTAAG
>BQNB010059257.1:0-37406 GCA_026074375.1 Tanacetum coccineum
AAGCTATAGAAGATAATAAAATTGCTTGATTTGTAAAAAAACACGAAAAAAATAAAAAACCCGGGCGGGTCTCGAGAAGCGGGTTGACCCGGGTCACTTCAAACCCGAGGGGTCTAACTGGGCTTAAAAAAATTATAAAACCCGGTTTAATTTGAACCGGTTGGATCGAAGAAAAGTTTTAAAAGACCTTGTATGTATATAACAAGCAAAAGAACCCGCGCGTTGTGGCGGGGCTAATTTTTCCCGAATAATTTTTTTTTACGTTTCGGGGGTTTTTTTTGGCGATGCGTTATGGCGGGGCTAATTTTTAATATTTTCTTTTTTTGTATGATTCGGGGAAAAAAAATTTGCGTTGGGACGGACTAATTTTTTCCCGAATATTTTCTTTTTTTGGGGACGGTTTTATAAATTTTTTTACTGGAATTTTTGTGTAAGAAAATCGCTATTTTTTGGCTAATTTTTTCCCGGATATATTTCCTTTTTTTGTACGATTCGGGAAAAAAAAATTTGCGTTGGGACGGGTTAATTTTTTCCCGACTATTTTTTTTTTTGGACGGTTCGATATCTTTTTATTTGGGCCGATGAATGTAAAAAAGTTGTGAACAATAAAAACTTGACGTGTTTTTTTTGTTAATTTTTTTACGGGATTTTTTGTGTAAGAGGGCTATTTTTTTTTATTTTTTTTTTTACTTTGGGCCACATTTTATGCGAATTTTATGCTAGTTTGTCGACAAATGTGTATATTAGTAATAATTTTTTTTTATATGGCTTATGTGTTGGGCCTCATGTTTAAAGTGTTTTTTGTTTGCTATATGGGTTTTTTTTTTTTTTTAATATAATGGGTTGTACGTTTGTGACCATATCGATTATTTTAAAGTTATTCGGTATCAAATATGTTTCCGCAGGTATTTTTTTTATCTGAATAAATCAGAACTTTTGTAATATTTTTTTCCCCTCCTATTTTGTGCATACAAATTAAAAAAAATAATAATTTAAAAAAAAGAAATCGGGCTGGCCAAAATAAGAGCCCATTGAGCCCAGCCATAGCCCACTGTCAAAACGACAGCGGATTTGAGCTCAATTGTGTATATTTATAATTATAATAGAATTTAAATAGGATGGGCTTATGAAGTATAAGCGACTAATAAAGCGTATATATAAAGAGAAAAAGCAGTAGATCTGTAAAACCTATTGATTATTCATAAAAAAAAAACCTAAATCATAAGTAAAAAAAACCTATTGCTGCTGTACATACCAAGAAGAAGAAGAAAGCTAAGGTAAGGTAAGGTATTTGATTATTCAATTATTTAATATTGGTTTAGATTTGTTTATTATTATGCTGGTGTTTAAAAACGATTAGTTTTTTGGGGACGGTTTTTTTGTAAATTTTTTTACAACGGGAATTTTGTTAAGAAAAATCGTAAATAGTTAAAAGGTGAGAGTCCGTTTTCTATTTTTTTTTTTTTTTTACTTTGGGCCAGATTTTAGACCAGCTATTTTTTTGGAATTTTATTTTTTTGGCATAATTTTTCCCGATATATTCTTTTCTGTACGATTCGGGAATTTTTTTTTTACGTTGGAAACGTTTAATTGTTCCCCCGAGATATATTCTTTTTTGGGACGGTTCGATATCCTTTTTTTTAGGCCGATGAATGTAAAAAAGTTGTGAACAATAAAAACTTGACGTGTTTTTTTTGTTAATTTTTTTACGGGATTTTTTTTATAAGAAAATCGTAAATAGTTAAAAGTTGAGGGACCTTTTTTTTTTTTTACTTTGGCCAGATTTTGTGGCCACATTAGTTTTGCGACAAATGTGTATATTAAAGTAATAATTCTTTTATATGGCTTATGTGTTTGGTGTTACCTCAGTGTTTAAAAAGTGTTTTTTTTTTTTTGCTATGTGGGTTTTTTTTAATATAATGGGTTGTACGTTTGTGACCATATCGGTTATTTTAAAGTTATTAGGTATCGAAGATGTTTCCGCGGGTATTTTTTTTTATCTTAATAAATCAGACAACTTTTGAATATTTTTTTTTTAACTCCTACTTTTGTGCATACAAATTAAAAAAAAAAAAAAAAAAAAAAAAAAACCCAAAATCGGGCTGGCCCAAAATGGGGCAGCCCGTTACTGTAGCAAAAGCCAAAACGCCGCCGTTTTGCACGCCTAATGTGTATATTTATAATTTATAATTCTATTTTTAGATTATTATTATTTTACACAATATCGTCAAGTTAATTCCAACTATAACACTAAGTTTTTTTTTTTTTTTTTTTTTTTGAACGGCGACTTTTATTAAGAAAAACTAGCAAGGAGCTAGAAATTACAAAGAAATAAGAGACGGGTTTTTATACCAATCGTCCCAGCTAAACAAAGTATTGCATCTATACCGACACCAGTAATAAGAACTACAAATAATCTCATCAAAAAACGTCTCCTTAGATTTGGGCTTGGCCTCGAACATCTTCTTATTACGAAAATTCCATAGAAGCCACCACATCACAAAATAAATACCTTGGAACATGCTTTTATTCTTCTTCGGCAGTTTTACATTATCGATCCAAGACCTCCATTCTCCGTAAGAGTTAATATCCATAAAAGGCACGTCCCACCACCGATTTATTAATTTAGAAATCTTCTTTGCCGTGTTACAAGCGAAGAACAAATGATCATTGGTTTCAATCCCGACATCACAATTCACACAAGATAGAGACTCAATATCTATACCACGTCTGGAAATGTTAAATCTAGTAGGTAAGGAGTTCGTCATTACCTTCCAAGCGAAGGTGTTCACTTTGTTGGGAACATATCGAATCCACCTAGTCTTTAGATCACCTTTCGGAAGTAATCGCGAATCTATCATGTTTCTTGACGAAGCCACGGTATAACCACCAGAATTGTTCAATGTCCAAGACCATGAATCAGGAGACTGAGTAAGCACCACAGGGTTAATCACTTTCGCTAACTCTTCAACTTGAGTGAGTTCCAGCCCTCCTCTCGGATGTCTACGAAACGAATGGTAAAGACTAGGATGCGCAAGTTTTTGACCCACTGTAATTTGTTTGTTGTTTTCGAGAGCATACGCTCTAGGGAATCTATTCTTAAGCTTGCCCTCATCACACCACACGTCATCCCAGAATAAAGTCGAAAGGCCATTCCCAAGTTTCTTCTTCATGAACAAAAGCAGGTTAATACCCTTTTCCTCAAGCCTCCTAACCTCTTTAATAATATTTATCCAACATGAATTAGCTCCTTTACCCGAAATCTCATCAATCTTTCCATTGGCTCCGTGTATAGCCTTGATAACACGAGACCAAAGCGTAGGCTCATGGGCTAAAAATCTCCAAACCCATTTAAATAGCAATCCTTATAATTCGCCTCCAAATTGTTCTCATAAACACGTAAAGCTTAAAACACTCAAACTTCTTTCGTAAATAAGTGCATTCCATTGCGTAAACAACGGCAGTTTTGGAGATCAATAACAAAGTGATATATAAAGGGAAATAAACTATAGATGAAATCACAAAATCCGAAAATTTATGACATACTTGCTTCACATAGGGGTTTAACTCAATCCCACTTGATTTCGCAATTAGTAACAATTGTATACTCACTTGATTCACAACTGATTGATCAACTAACAAATTCGATAAATGTATAGCTGAAACAGGCAAAATCAAGAAACCATAAATTACTATGAACACAAGAAGGTTACACCTCATTATTCTCATGGTTTCTAACACGATTTCTAATGCGCCATTGTATCGAAACGAGTGATTTGATCTTGTTTGAAGATCATAGTTAGTTACGATTTGGTTTTTGACTGATGTGATTTTTTTTTTTTTTTTTTGAACGGCGACTTTTATTAAGAAAAACTAGCAAGGAGCTAGAAATTACAAAGAAATAAGAGACGGGTTTTTATACCAATCGTCCCAGCTAAACAAAGTATTGCATCTATACCGACACCAGTAATAAGAACTACAAATAATCTCATCAAAAAACGTCTCCTTAGATTTGGGCTTGGCCTCGAACATCTTCTTATTACGAAAATTCCATAGAAGCCACCACATCACAAAATAAATACCTTGGAACATGCTTTTATTCTTCTTCGGCAGTTTTACATTATCGATCCAAGACCTCCATTCTCCGTAAGAGTTAATATCCATAAAAGGCACGTCCCACCACCGATTTATTAATTTAGAAATCTTCTTTGCCGTGTTACAAGCGAAGAACAAATGATCATTGGTTTCAATCCCGACATCACAATTCACACAAGATAGAGACTCAATATCTATACCACGTCTGGAAATGTTAAATCTAGTAGGTAAGGAGTTCGTCATTACCTTCCAAGCGAAGGTGTTCACTTTGTTGGGAACATATCGAATCCACCTAGTCTTTAGATCACCTTTCGGAAGTAATCGCGAATCTATCATGTTTCTTGACGAAGCCACGGTATAACCACCAGAATTGTTCAATGTCCAAGACCATGAATCAGGAGACTGAGTAAGCACCACAGGGTTAATCACTTTCGCTAACTCTTCAACTTGAGTGAGTTCCAGCCCTCCTCTCGGATGTCTACGAAACGAATGGTAAAGACTAGGATGCGCAAGTTTTTGACCTACTGTAATTTGTTTGCTGTTTTCGAGAGCATACGCTCTAGGGAATCTATTCTTAAGCTTGCCCCCATCACACCACACGTCATCCCAGAATAAAGTCGAAAGGCCATTCCCAAGTTTCTTCTTCATGAACAAAAGCAGGTTAATACCCTTTTCCTCAAGCCTCCTAACCTCTTTAATAATATTTATCCAACATGAATTAGCTCCTTTACCCGAAATCTCATCAATCTTTCCATTGGCTCCGTGTATAGCCTTGATAACACGAGACCAAAGCGTAGGCTCATGGGCTAAAAATCTCCAAACCCATTTAAATATCAATCCTCTATTAAGAGCATAAAGACTAAAAATACCTAGACCACCGTTATCTTTAGGAGCAAGAGCCTTCTTCCATTGAACCCACGAAGCTTTTTTACCCGAACTCTCATGACCATTGAAGAATTTACTTCGAAGAGATTCCAGAATTTGAATGACACCTGCAGGAACTTTAAACATTGACATGTGAAAAATAGGCATCGAGCCAAGTACCGATTTGATTAACATGAGCCGCCCTCCAATCGATAACATTTTCATCTTCCATCTTGATAGACGTCTTCTAATTCTATCAATAATGTCCTTCCAAGATTGAATTTTATTCATGTCCCCTCCAACATAAGAACCAAGATATAAAAAAGGAGCTTTAAGAACAAGACATCCGAATTTGGTCGCCGCTCGAGAGACTTTACCATTATCAACTTCAATGCCCATGATTTTGCTTTTGCACATATTGATTTTTAAACCTGAAACCTTATGAAAACAATCAAGAACATGGATAAGAGAAGTTATATTACTTTCGCTCCATTCACCTATAAAAACCGCATCATCCGCATAGAACATGTGCGAAAGATTAACCAAACCACCAACATCGATACCATGGAACATACCCGCATCAACCACTCTTTGAAATGAAATATGGAGACTTTCCATGATTAATAAGAATAAAAAAGGAGATAACGGATCACCTTGTTTAAGACCTCTACCAAATTGAAACTCGTCGGTTGGACTACCATTGATAATGATAGACCCTTTCGAAGAATGAAGACAACATTGAATCCATTTTCTCCATTTATCCCCAAACCCAAACTTGCCTAAAACATCATCAAGAAAATCCCACCTTACCGAGTCATATGCTTTTTCAAAGTCCACTTTGAAAAGAAGAGTTTGTTTTTTCTTCTTCTTACACCAAGACATGACTTCATTTAAAATAAAAGGCCCATCAAGAATTTGCCTATCTTTAATGAAAGCCGATTGAACCTCATTAATAATTCCCCCCAAGACATCAACAAGACGATTAGTTAAAATCTTAGCAATGATTTTATATATGCTACCAATGAGGCTAATCGGTCTAAAATCCTTAACAAGATTAGCATCCGGAATTTTCGGAATTAAGGCAATGAAAGATGAATTACACCCTTTGGGTAAATCAGAAAATTTAAAAAAATACCTCACCGCTTCACAAACATCCCTATCCACAAGATGCCAAAAGTGTCTGAAAAAACCAAACGTGAATCCATCCGGACCCGGGGCTTTGTCGGTACCACATTCCCAAACCGATTTCTTAATTTCATCATTAGAAACCTCCCTCTCCATATGATCACTTTGCTCATGAGAAATCTGATTAGGAAAGTCAAGACTAATAGAAGCAGTAGGTTTGTCCGGCTTACCAAAACGATTGGCAAAATGGTCGAAGAACTCTTTCTTGACATCATTCGGGTTTTCAATCCAATTACCATCAACCATAACCCCTCTAATATTTTGAATATTACGCCTTTTGTTTATGATACCATGAAAAAACCCGGAATTCTCATTTCCTTCTACCGCCCATTTAATTTTAGCCTTTTGAGCCCTTTCCTTCGATTCTAAATTATCTATCTTTTGGATTTGATGAATAATAGCTAAGCGGGAATTGACCAGCTCTTCATTCCCAAGCCCTCTATCAATATCCAGATCAATTTCCTCCAACTGTTTTTAAGTCTAAGCTGACCGTTTTTCCGGGTCCCCGAATTACTCTTATTCTTATGGTTGATGGTAATTGGATTGAAAACCCGAATGATGTCAAGAAAGAGTTCTTCGACCATTTTGCCAATCGTTTTGGTAAGCCGGACAAACCTACTGCTTCTATTAGTCTTGACTTTCCTAATCAGATTTCTCATGAGCAAAGTGATCATATGGAGAGGGAGGTTTCTAATGATGAAATTAAGAAATCGGTTTGGGAATGTGGTACCGACAAAGCCCCGGGTCCGGATGGATTCACGTTTGGTTTTTTCAGACACTTTTGGCATCTTGTGGATAGGGATGTTTGTGAAGCGGTGAGGTATTTTTTTAAATTTTCTGATTTACCCAAAGGGTGTAATTCATCTTTCATTGCCTTAATTCCGAAAATTCCGGATGCTAATCTTGTTAAGGATTTTAGACCGATTAGCCTCATTGGTAGCATATATAAAATCATTGCTAAGATTTTAACTAATCGTCTTGTTGATGTCTTGGGGGGAATTATTAATGAGGTTCAATCGGCTTTCATTAAAGATAGGCAAATTCTTGATGGGCCTTTTATTTTAAATGAAGTCATGTCTTGGTGTAAGAAGAAGAAAAAACAAACTCTTCTTTTCAAAGTGGACTTTGAAAAAGCATATGACTCGGTAAGGTGGGATTTTCTTGATGATGTTTTAGGCAAGTTTGGGTTTGGGGATAAATGGAGAAAATGGATTCAATGTTGTCTTCATTCTTCGAAAGGGTCTATCATTATCAATGGTAGTCCAACCGACGAGTTTCAATTTGGTAGAGGTCTTAAACAAGGTGATCCGTTATCTCCTTTTTTATTCTTATTAATCATGGAAAGTCTCCATATTTCATTTCAAAGAGTGGTTGATGCGGGTATGTTCCATGGTATCGATGTTGGTGGTTTGGTTAATCTTTCGCACATGTTCTATGCGGATGATGCGGTTTTTATAGGTGAATGGAGCGAAAGTAATATAACTTCTCTTATCCATGTTCTTGATTGTTTTCATAAGGTTTCAGGTTTAAAAATCAATATGTGCAAAAGCAAAATCATGGGCATTGAAGTTGATAATGGTAAAGTCTCTCGAGCGGCGACCAAATTCGGATGTCTTGTTCTTAAAGCTCCTTTTTTATATCTTGGTTCTTATGTTGGAGGGGACATGAATAAAATTCAATCTTGGAAGGACATTATTGATAGAATTAGAAGACGTCTATCAAGATGGAAGATGAAAATGTTATCGATTGGAGGGCGGCTCATGTTAATCAAATCGGTACTTGGCTCGATGCCTATTTTTCACATGTCAATGTTTAAAGTTCCTGCAGGTGTCATTCAAATTCTGGAATCTCTTCGAAGTAAATTCTTCAATGGTCATGAGAGTTCGGGTAAAAAAGCTTCGTGGGTTCAATGGAAGAAGGCTCTTGCTCCTAAAGATAACGGTGGTCTAGGTATTTTTAGTCTTTATGCTCTTAATAGAGGATTGATATTTAAATGGGTTTGGAGATTTTTAGCCCATGAGCCTACGCTTTGGTCTCGTGTTATCAAGGCTATACACGGAGCCAATGGAAAGATTGATGAGATTTCGGGTAAAGGAGCTAATTCATGTTGGATAAATATTATTAAAGAGGTTAGGAGGCTTGAGGAAAAGGGTATTAACCTGCTTTTGTTCATGAAGAAGAAACTTGGGAATGGCCTTTCGACTTTATTCTGGGATGACGTGTGGTGTGATGGGGGCAAGCTTAAGAATAGATTCCCTAGAGCGTATGCTCTCGAAAACAGCAAACAAATTACAGTAGGTCAAAAACTTGCGCATCCTAGTCTTTACCATTCGTTTCGTAGACATCCGAGAGGAGGGCTGGAACTCACTCAAGTTGAAGAGTTAGCGAAAGTGATTAACCCTGTGGTGCTTACTCAGTCTCCTGATTCATGGTCTTGGACATTGAACAATTCTGGTGGTTATACCGTGGCTTCGTCAAGAAACATGATAGATTCGCGATTACTTCCGAAAGGTGATCTAAAGACTAGGTGGATTCGATATGTTCCCAACAAAGTGAACACCTTCGCTTGGAAGGTAATGACGAACTCCTTACCTACTAGATTTAACATTTCCAGACGTGGTATAGATATTGAGTCTCTATCTTGTGTGAATTGTGATGTCGGGATTGAAACCAATGATCATTTGTTCTTCGCTTGTAACACGGCAAAGAAGATTTCTAAATTAATAAATCGGTGGTGGGACGTGCCTTTTATGGATATTAACTCTTACGGAGAATGGAGGTCTTGGATCGATAATGTAAAACTGCCGAAGAAGAATAAAAGCATGTTCCAAGGTATTTTTTTTGTGATGTGGTGGCTTCTATGGAATTTTCGTAATAAGAAGATGTTCGAGGCCAAGCCCAAATCTAAGGAGACGTTTTTTGATGAGATTATTTGTAGTTCTTATTACTGGTGTCGGTATAGATGCAATACTTTGTTTAGTTGGGACGATTGGTATAAAAACCCGTCTCTTATTTCTTTGTAATTTCTAGCTCCTTGCTAGTTTTTCTTAATAAAAGTCGCCGTTCAAAAAAAAAAAAGGTTTAAGATTTTTCTTTTAAACAATTTTTCGTTCAATTACTAGCACACAATCAAACACCTCACGAAATACGAAAAATGAAAATACTCAACTAATCTATGTGGTAACATTTTAGTAGTTCGCTCAATTGCTCGGTCGTGACGAGTATTCTATCATAAGTTTGGCAAAGATACACATCTCCACCACTAAAGCTAAGGAGTAACAAGTCTAAAAAGGTAAATTTAAATTTATAAGTGTAAATTTTAAATAAACGAGGCGTTCAAACCCGTACGATACACCGGGCTTAGTTTCGTTGGTAATCGATGGGTTTTCAAATACCCATACAATAAGCTACTCAAATATCCGAATTAGTTTGACAAATTCTTAAGACCGATACCATGACAGGGGTCATAGTAACCACTATAGACAGGAAATGAAACACCCCCTTGCACGTACAATCATTTTTCCCTATAATGGTTGCACAAATGAATGACTCGTATTTCACGAACTATATAATATTATGATATAACGCCTATAGTTTAGTCATCTTGAAATGAAGAAAATCATATATATAGCTAGAAGGTCTGACTCATGTTGTTTAGTTATTGATTAGGCTTTGCAATATCTATCATATTGTAATGTTTGTAACAGCTAGCAAACAAACTAAGTGACTTTCAAATTGGAATACGAATAGATAAACTTACCGAATTAAAGGATGCAAAGCGAAACACACTATTCTCATACAATATCTCATCCTCCTCTCTTCCAAACACCCTAGCCTTCACAGATTCCCGGAATAAAATCAATAAAATCATCAACAACATTATCACGCGGCTCTTGATACCACGATGACCCATTACTATCACCGTTCATCCCATCAGGAAGCCAATCTTCCCACTTCATTTGCTCTTCATTTTGCACATTCTCTTGCGCTTCCCTCAACTCCACAATCGCCTCCGCTCTCTTCTTCCAAGCTTCAAACCTTTCGCCCTCACTTAACCCCTCATCGTCACTACTCAAGCCACCACCACCACTATCCCCTATCTCCTGTTTCGCATCAAGCAAATCATCTTCTTTCAATCTAAACACATGAACCGTGTTGTAAATTCGCATTTTCAAGTAAGACGGGCTGCACAAAAAACAAATTTTATGGTCCTGGTACCTATGAATCGTTAAATGACATAAAACTCAAAAATTTTAAAACTAAAATTAGTAGGAGGTTTAATATGTGGTTTATTTTTATTTGAAAGATAGAAGATTATGGGTGTTCTGTTAATAGAAATGCAATTTAAGGCTAACATGTCAGATAAACAACCATAACGGCACCTGATATGGAAAGACGAATATCAACTAAAATCCGATTACGGTCATTACGACTAATCAAGAGTAAGACACTCGTGCCGTCGGCACTTTCCTCTTTTTGTTTCTTTTTCTTAAGCTATCGACGCCTCTTATATCTGTAGTCATCTGTTTTACAATTTGGAAAGTCAAAGTAAGCCGACGCTTGTGTTTGTGTGGCGCACACAATAACTTCCACATAGTGTAACGACGTCTGTGAACTTTCAAATGTGATACTTATATTCACCTTCTATTTTCCAAATGTACTAACTGTTAAACTTTTATCTTCCAAATACAATAACAATTCAATCGATGTTACCTTTCAAAGTTAGAATTGGAATTCCATAATTAGACAATCAATTTGTTAAAGTAGGGACTTTCTGATAACGAATTCTGAACTGCTTTTTAGTCTAAATATTATGGCACTAAATTATGAAAAGATATGACCGAAATCCGAATTATTTTGACAAATTCTTAAGACTGATACCATGACTGGGCCATAGTAACTACTGTAGACACGCATTCAAACACCCCCTTGCACGTACAATCAGTTTTCCCTATTATGGTTGCACAAATGAATGACTTTAAATTTCAATTCTGTTTTACTTTTTCATATCACACATACATCTATACTCTTGCAGTTAAGTTTGTGATCATGGCTGCTTTCTTCATATTGGATAAGTTACTGGTTCTCTGATCGTCTGCAAGATAAGATGAAGATTGTGTTTACTCGAACACACAGTGAAGATGAATATTTTATCGGGATAGTGCGTGATCTCTGTTGTGACCTTAGGTTAAGTTTGAGTAAGAATAGGAGGTTGATAGCTGAGTTGGAGGGTTTTACAATTTGGAAAGTCAAAGTAAGCCGACACTTGTGTTTGTGTGGCGCACACAATAACTTCCACGCAGAGTAACGAAGTCTGAACTTTCAAATGTGATACTTATATTCACCTTCTATTTTCCAAATGTACTAACTGTTAAACTTTTATATTCCAAATACAATAACAATTCAATCGATGTTACCTTTCAAAGTTAGAATTGGAATTCCATAATTAGACAATCAATTCGTTAAAGTAGGGACTTTCTGATAACGAATTCTGAACTGCTTTTTAGTCTAAATATTATGCCACTAAATTATGAAAAGATATGACCGAAATCTGAATAATTTTGAAAAATTCTTAAGACCGATACCATGACTGGGGCCATAGTAACTACTGTAGACACGCATTCAAACACCCCCTTGCACGTACAATCAGTTTTCCCTATTATGGTTGCACAAATGAATGACTCATATTTCACAAACTATATAATATTATGATATAACTCCTATCCTTTAGTCATCTAAAATCAAGAAAATCATGTATATAGCTAGAAGGCCTGACTCAAGTGGTTCAGCTGTTGATTAAGCTTTGCAATATCTATCATATGGTAATGTTTCTAACACCTAGTAAACAAACCAAGTGACTTTCAAATTGGGATACAGATAGATAAACTTACCAAATTAAATGATGAAAAGCGAAACACACGATCCTCATACAATATCTCATCCTCCTCTCTTCCAAACACCATATCCTTCGCAGATTCAGCTAACTCTCTTCCCGGAATAAGATCAATAAAAATCATTAACAACATGATCACGCGGCTCTTAATACCACGATGACCCATTACTACCACCGTTCGTCCCATCAAGAAGCCAATCTTCCCACTTCCTTTGCTCTTCATTTTGCACATGCGCTTGCTCTTCCCTCGACTCCACAATCGCCTCTGCTCTCTTCTTCTAAGCTTCAAACTTTTACGCCCTCACTTAACCCCTCATCGTCACTACTCAAACCACCACCACTATCCCCTATATCCTCTTCCGCATCAAGCAAATCATTGTCTTTCAATCTAAAGAGATGAACCGCTTAGTAAATTCACATTTTCAAGTAAGACGGGCTGCACAAAAAACAAATTGTATGGTCGTGGTACCTATTAATCGTTAAATGACATAAAGCATAAAGAGTGGACCAAATGAACAACCTTATTCCTAATCGGTCATAAGATTCCATGAGGAAGTTATTGTCTTTTACTCCAAGTTACACCACCATCATATGACCTATTCATGCGGCCACTCCACCTAAAACAACAATCCCATTTATAAAACTTGTGTGTTCAAAAGCATAGAAAGCTATAATGCTAAACCATACTTTTGGAGTTAAGTGTAAATTCATAAGTTTTTATTTTTTATATAAATTTAAAAAACAAACAAATAACCCTTTTGACTTTGTATCCCTAGAGTTTATATTTTAAAAATACAACATGTACGTTGTTTTAAAAATACAACATATATATACACATTGAAACCTTAATACAAACATACCCAGTATAAAACACTGTCAAATTTTTGCACAAAATATAGAGGTTTTTATAGACTCGATTTATAGACTCATTATCTTTCCCAATGTTTTGATATCCCATAGCATTTACTCCGGGGCTGTTATTTCCAGTTACAAAAGCTTTTGATATTCTGGACACTCATTTATCAGGGACATGCTTGGCAGTTAAACACATGGTTTTTTTTACAACTACGGAAGCATGGGGTACTTCTCTTGAATCCTCCAATTTAAGTATCGTGATAAGTATTGATCTCCCGGATGTCGTTCTAAGATATGATGAATTTGAGAAACGCCTTTTAACGTTCGTTTTATGCTTTGTTATCTTTTGTTTTTGGTTTTTAGAATTTAATAACGCAAAATTAATGGGAATCTACGGGAAAATATACCTAAAAACAAACTAAGGCAAAACAATCTAAGGGAAACGAAATGTATATGATAAGGAGAATACTTGCTTAGATATGGTGGTTCTTTGTTGTGACTTGTAAGATGAATTCAATTTTTATAATATCCGTTATATTGTTTTTGAGAGGTGTAACTCCAATATAAATATGTAATTCTAACAATTGAGTATCTTAAATGGTTTGGTTTTTAAAAATAAGAATTTTGGAAAATATGTCCACACGGGTAGTGTTTTTAAAGTTATCTTTTTTTCCCGTCCGTTAAAACCGCTTAGTTAATATTTTATATCAAAGCGTTGACTTTCTTAATTATTCAGACCTTTTTAGTCAAATAAGCCGGTATACGAGGTGCGCAACAAGGTTATATGATAAGAAGATGAAAATAATCTAAAAAGGTGTCTTAACAAAAAAATATCAACTAAACTCACCAAACCACGTTTATTAAAGTCACAACATTAAATCACCAAAATCATAAGCAAGTATTAAAAATCTACTCCAACATACTAAATAATGCTAAAAACATGTTAAAGTTACTTAATCTAAACATGGCAAACAACAAATATAAAAAGATAAAAGAAAAAGGATTAAAGGGCACCCTGATTGGATTAAACAAATAAACCCGTTTCAAAAACTTAAATCAACCCATAATCTCCATAATACCCATAATTATCATCAAAAGCTTCATAATAAACCCGTAGTCTTCATCATAACTCATCAGAAACTTTATGTGATCTGATGTGGATTTGAAGTGAAAGTTTGCAACTTTTTAAATTAAAAAGCTAAAAGCTAAGATTTTTAAAACTATAAACACTAATTTTATACTAAAAATTAATAAAGTTCAAATCTTTATTACTAAAATGACAAAAAAGATATCTTATCAATTATACAAACTAACAAACATCATAGCGTTTGTACACACATTTGCTACAGTAGCTGATGAAATAATACTTTTTAATATTTAGGAACAGTAACTATATCATTTTTTAATACATAAAAACAGTAACTATATCATTTATTTAATCTAAAAATCATGTGTGCACGCTAATGGATACGTGTTTCTTCACCAACATATCCAACACATCTTTATCTTCTTCACAAATCCACTCATACCCAAAAAAAAAAAATACACACAGCAAATCCACATATCTCTTTCGCCTCTCTTCTCTCTAAAAAATTACCCGCTATTCAAATTCTTCACCTCACACAGTGTTATGATTCATCAAACCCACAAGCCAAAACCAAAAGGTAGCAACAACTATTGATTTCTAGCAGCAAAATCAGATCTACATGAATTTCGCATTCGCGGGTATGTTGTTAAAATTAATATCAAAAATTATTTTTTCTAATAATTTTGTTGTAGCCTTAATATTTGAGGGTTTTCTTATATGATTTTGGTTTTAGATTTTTTATTATCGGTTTGAGTAGTTAGGGATATTTGTTTGTATTTTTGAGGGTTTTCGTATATTTGTTATATTTAACAATATAGGTAATTTTCTATGAATTGTGTTCTTTGTGCAGCCGCCGGTGAAATTAAAAAAAAATTGGAAGAAGCAATGTGAATACGAAAAGAATATGAACCTAGAAACTTTTCCGATTTAGTGGCCAACAGATCTATCATGGTATATAATCTTTGTTTTTATGTTATTGCGTTTTTGTGTTGTCATTTGCATTAGTTGTAAAAGTATTTAATATGTGGCAAAGCCAAAAAGTTTAAAATCGTCGGAGGTGGCAAACAGATTCATGTTAATCTTAAATTCTCAAACAGTTGTTTAAGGGTCAAAATGGTTTAGGTTCTCATTGCTTTGTTCCAAATGTCCATTAGCAAGATTTTTAGTTAGAGATGCAAATATCATGCCAGTAAATGTTAAATTCCTTTCTCAGTTAGGAAAACTAAATTAGTGGTTGATGAAATCTATATGGGAGATGACGTTTCATTACAACATTATTCATAGGGTTATGCACTTAGGAGTGGAGTGTCTAATTGATGCTTACAATTTTTTTGATGAAATGGCTGTTAGAAATGTAGGGCCATGTAATCCCACTTGAGCTAGACATACCAGAATTGAATACTTTGAATTTTATTAGTTTTTAAACGGCTTTAGGCATAATCGATCCATACCCGAACTGGTAATGGGTTCTGAAGGCCTGCTCGGTCATGATCATTGGTGCGAACCTATTAGGTTATGTGAACTTAGATATCATAATGGCCCACGTACTATAATAGATATTTTTTGAAATACTGAGATAATCTTTGTGAGGGGCACAACACATGGCGGATATTTTAAAAGCAGCAGGCATGGCGCCATGGTGCTTTTAAAATATCGGGACCAATTGCATGGCGCCATGGTGCTTTTACTATTAACTGGACATATGTTTTTTCATCATAATGTTTACAGATAATAAATTACATATGTTGCACAGAAAGCTGAGAGGGGCAAGTCTGTTATAGAGAGGCTGAGCGAGACAAGCGGAGTGCTATCATCAGAGAACATGTCGGACTTTTACACGTTTGATTCTTCATTTCTCCATATGATAAGTTCAACCCCGTGGCCAAACTTCGCTTTGCTTTTGTTGTAGGCGTGCTTATTTGTGAGGTATGTAAAAGTGAAATATCTACACAAAACTTGACACCATTGACACTAACAAAACTCTCAGCCATAAGGCGAGGTTTATGATGAAATCAAATAAAATAGTTATAGTTTGTGAACTAATCATCGAAAAGTAGCAATCAATAGCATAGTATGGCATGACAACTTTATAAACAATTCAAAGGGTTTTAATAAGAGAGGTTGTCATGTGAAAATTTACGATTCAAACTGATTCACGTTTCTTTACGGGATGAAGGGTTTTTTATTTTGGAATGTGCTGATGTGTAGTTCAGTATTCTATAGATTAGAAGTCCTGGCACTTGAACTAATCTGCTATTATCAATATATATTGTTCCATTATGCGAGTTTCAATCCCTGAAGCATTTGTTTTCATTGTCCACCGTGCAACCAGTTCCATTGTCCCATAGGGGTTAAAAGTGAGGGAGTTTATAACAATCCGTCCACACATTTGACCACTGATAAACCTTATGTCACAGGGCATGTTAGTAGGAACATCGTGTCATGGTTCTAATAGGGGTTTATTTGGTTAGCTTATTACTTTGGGCTCGGTTTCTTATGAATGGTCTCCTAGAAATAGTTTGTATCTCCTCAAGGTGCAGCGACTTAGAGACTCATGCTTAGATAATATTTTTCTGCATGTTTTCATGTTAATGAACAGAAAATGGATGAAAAGCTCGAAAGGATGGTTGCTAGAGATTAGTCTTCTTGAAATTGATGGAAAGGAGCTTTATCCATGGAAGTTGACTTATCCGGATGGGATATGCGTGACATGACAAATGGGTATAGTTTTTTCCTTTTCGGTTAACGTTATATTTTTTAGTTTTTACGTATCAGTTGGTCATGTAGCTCTACTAAAGCTTGGTATTAGGTATTTGGATAGAAATTGACTCCAGTGTTACATTTAATTTTTAAACTGTCTTACATAATGTCCATGCTTATTTATAATTTTGTGATTGCGAGAATGCAACGGGCGTAAACTTGCAGGTGCTAAAAGAACTCTCTCAATTGCAAGAAAAAGAGCGACTTGGACAGAGTATATGCACATGGGATCTGAGAAGACGTGCTAGGGTTCTGTCCACGATCATTCTACCTGTTGCATAACATATAAAAGGTATAACTAAAATTTCAGGAAACATAGATCCAATACAGACATGTTTTCTTAAAACTGCTTATTATGCCCAAAAGAAAATAAATTAAATAAGCGAAGTTGCGAAATTACAAAAATCGTAAGTTTGGGTTGGAGGTGTGTAGTAGAAATGATTTCCCTAAGATTTCATATATGTTACAGGTGTGGATTTGCAATTTGAACGAGACGAGGCTGAGGCTTTTATCAAAGAATGTGATGGATAATTGTTTAGTTGGTGTGAACGTTTTCGTTCCTACAGTCACATGATATATGGAATTGTGAGTTATAGACGTTTCTTAGCTGCTTGGCTGGTAAGAAATGAACATGTCATTATATAGTCACTAAGACCAGTTAGTAACATTTTTATGCTCCAAACGTATTTAACCTTTAAATTTTGTAGGAAACTGTTATAGTGATGGACGGAATGTGGGGCATTGGAACTGGCTTAACTGCATCGGTGTATAAAATCAACTTGAGGCTTTTATATTTTATTCTACGCGTTCGCTCGAAGATAGCTACTAAGATAGCAAAGGTAGTGATGTTTTTGATAAAGAGTTTAACGTAAAGTGAAATGAATTAATGGCGATGTTGTCATGTTATGTATCACAGGCCAGAGAGCTTGGGTTAGAGTACGAATGACCTGCGTTCCTTATGTTTCGAATCAGAGGAGTTTGTTTATCGTAACGCGCGAGGTATTTCTATATTAAGTTGCTTAAATAGTTAAAAAGATGGGAACTTTAGCCTATAAGAATACATTAGTTAAACAACATCGTCATATATGATATACATACTATTTTCAATTTTATTTAGGAGGGTGTTTGGGGTTGCTTATTAGATTATAGGGATTTTTTATAATAAAATTGAAGTTAAGTGCTTATTACATTTTGATTAAATAAGTTGAAGAAGATGAATTATGAACACGTGTAAAAATCGACACCCAAAACCCAACACTAATACGAACACAATTATAGAAACTGATACATGCCTTCATTCCCTTCCTGTTCCCTTATAAACCCAACACACCATTGATAGGTATGAGCTCTCATTCAGACGAAGTAAGTTATTTTTAACAATTTTCTGAACTAATGTCTCCTTGAGGAAACACATAGCATTTAGCACTTTATAATTGCATATCAAACTTATGGTAGACAGGCTGATGCATTGAAGTCATGTTACTGACGTAAGGTGATTAAAGAGTTGTACAATATTAACGTATTTATATCTCTATTTGAGCATGTTTCCTTTTTTCATTTGAGATGAAGAGGTCTGTTGAACATATATGCAATAAAGGGAACTATGTGACCCATCGAGAGCGAGTGGGAATGCTAGACTGATTCTAAAAATTTATTAAGCTCAACCAATGAGATTTTATGTATAATTGTATGTTCTACCACTAGAAGTTCAAATATACACGTTAATCACTACTTTAAGATTCACTTTAGGAAATATAAATATATTTTTTGTATGTACCAGTTAATAACTAAGATTGAAATTAGACCCAAGATCTGCTAGATGCACATGTCGAGGGATAATGTTGAAAGGATGGAAAGCTATAAATACTTTGAGCTCGAAAATGATTAAACTTTTGCTACGGAGTTTTTTTTTATTGAATGTAAAGATAAACATGTTATAGAATTTATTAGGAAGGTATTGCATAATGGCTATTTGCATCTGCTATATTCCTATGTAGTTCTCATATCAACATTTTAATAGGAATGTACCATCCAATTTTTGCTATCTTCACTATGGAGTACTAAACTGCTTATATGCTCAAAAAAAAGAAAAAAAAGCAATCCCAAACACCCCCTTATTAGTGATATGAAGACCTGGCATTAAATCTGTAGAGCTGCTAAATGTTTGGATGCTAATTGGCTAGAATATTATGTTGCGGAATCGTGGATTTGCTTTCATCGAGTATTATAACCATGCCTGTGCAGAGTACTCAAGACAAGAGATGTTGAAGCCTTAGATGCTGGCAAACAAACTTATCCGATAATCCAGCGGCTGATGCTCGAAGCAGCATGTAAAAAGGTTGCTAGAAAGGAACAACGACGTTATGTTTTTTTAACCACGCTCTGATCCAAAATCTTTATAGATAAAGGACGGAGATGGCCATGATCAGCAATAGGAGGTAATTCAGTAGCACAATAATATATAATCTGTTTTCAAAACCATACTATAAAATATGTTTTCCTTCTTTACAAAACCATAATATACAATCTGTTTTCCGTTGAAGTATTGTAGTTTCTTTTTTTGATTAAACCATAAACGAAAGGTATATATTACGCATTGTGGCTGCAGTTCTTTAGCAAAAATTTTCCTATTGGAAAATTCATCATGATGCGAAGATCTGAACATGTGATTATGCTACATATACAAACTATATATTTACGTCATTTATCATGTTTTTCTAATTTGTTTTACAGAACTTGAGACCGAGTGCTGATGACCTCCTAGAGGATTTGGCTCCAAATGTGACATATTGCTGGAAAGAGGATCCAAACGCCCGTCCAAATTTAACAAGATCTTTAAAAACACGCTTAGGAGGATACAATATTTGTCATGAATTTAAGCTGTTAAACTAAAACACGGGTCAGGGTTGCTGTGATGTTGCATGTGCAAAAAATAAGGTTCATCCAAAAGCCCTTCTATGGCTCCTTCAAGTTATAAATCTACCATTTTTTTTCACTATTGGTATTTTATAATGGCCATGGAATTGTTTGTATTGTACAAATCTACTGAACAAGAATATTTTGTTTCATACTCATTGTATGCCATCATCGGACTGAGGCCGCACAAACAGCAACTATAATGGCACAATGTATCAGCGTTAAACATACGTATAAAACAATAAAAACATGTTTACGTGTTATACCCATCATTCATTGCTCCATAGGAAAGTATATAGTAAAAAAAGTGTACAAAAAATCCTACACAATAAAAAATACAATGTCCTGGTCTTTCGTTCGCCATTTGAATGACATACCCTTAAATTATCTAATAAACGGGGAAAAAATAGTCACGAGACCTGTATCGGCGAAGCGCGGGTCTCAAAATCTTGTTAAATACGAGCTTGACTAATATTTAATAGCTACTTTTATAAAGATTTTTAAGTCACCATTTGTAAGTTTGAAAGGAAGTAAAAGAGAAAACACTGATATTTATTAAAGATATGGTTGAAGGTTCGAAACATGGAAATTGCAAAAGATGAAAATAAGAAACCTCGTACTAAACAAAGTCAAAAATAAATAAAAGTTTGTTTTACATAAGGGCTCAAAGGGAAGAGAACTTTATGCGCAAAGCAAATAGAGCCCGGTTTTAAAAACGGGCTTTACGTGGTTTTATATTAATAAAAAATATAATAGACCTCTATTTTTTATTAAGAAACATGGAAAAGAAAAGAGTAAATACCATTTATAAACAACTTACTATTTTCAGTGTCTCATTATGAAACATGTACTAACTTAAATATCATTATGAACTAATAAACCGGGAAGCAACAGATTATTTTCATGTTATTATTTTTTTCTTTAACTTATGCCACAGTGGGTCCGTATTCAGTTGACTTTTTTTTCAAATTAAAAAAGCAAAAATTACCGAATCAACCTATTTCAAATCAATATTTCTTGCTGCAACCCTCACAAATTTTTTTCCCAAAATAACCATGTTGATCGCGCTTATATTTAAGTTGAAAACTCGAACAACACGTGTCGCTTCCAGAATTAAAGTTACCAATTAAAATATATATATATATATATATATATATATATATATATATATATATATATAAATATATATATATTATTAATATAATAATATAATATAGTGAGAATTTCTTTTCAGAACCATATCTTAGTGCGAGAACTGACAGAACCAGCACAAAAAACATCATGCACACCTTCAATAATTGTATTTTTTGCACCATATTTCTAAAACACATATATGTTATTAACAAACATATTGTTCTAAAGAATTGATTAAGAAATTGGAAATTACAAAATTTCTTTAAAGGTGTTCATGTAATGATCTTATAAGGGTGTGCAACAACAATATTTGCGGCCGTGTTGTAAGGTTTTTTGTGAAAAAGAAGGAAGATTTCAATGACGAACAGAAGAACATAGGTGGATTCACTACGATTATTGATGAATTTTTTAATTTTAAAAGTATATGTTTTTAATTTTAAAGGATGCATGGTTTTTAGGTGTTATGTCAGTTTCTCGCCTAAGAAAAGGTTCTTTAAAAGAAAGCCCCCCCATATATATATCTATATATAATATATATAAAATATATATATATATAATAATAATAAAAATAGATGATCACTGCCATTTAAATAGTGAGTAACTTTTTTTTTTAATTTTTTTGTCCTAATCTTGGGTTATCTAGGAAATATAGGGGTTGAAACTTTTTAGTATTTTTTTTCCCTGATTGATCGATGGCAAAATATTGAGTATTAGAGGGTTTTTGAATGAAGATTACTGATCAATGCAAAATAGACCTATGCATGGCAAGGAAAAGAGTTATGTATGCAATGAAATTCATTTCTATCTTTATGAGTTTGTTTGTTTTCACATATCTGATCATATAAATTGTAAAGCACTTGAATGAATGACATTTCATAGTTTCATTGAAACGCAATATCAGTGCATGCGTATCGACTTTAAATTTGTTTCTTGTGTTTGAGTTGGTTTTGTCCGACGGTCGTATTGAAGATTTTATTTTGTTACAGCTGTTTCTAAGATGGATTGCGCAACTAACGAGGAATAATCTTTTTATTAATTGTTATTGAGTTTATTTTTTTTTTATGATGTTTATAAGCGTAGATAAATTTATGCAATTATTATTTAATTTAGGTCCCATCGTTTCTTATCACATTTCCGAAGTAGAATGAGTTTGATTAAAAGAATAGAAAACTAACTAGGGGTAACTCGAACGGGAAGAAATATTTAGGAAAAGTTTTTTTTGTTGTTTTTTAAATTAGAGGTCCATACAGATAATTGTATTTAAATACATTTATAATGTTTAGTCGTCAAATTTGTTAGTAGGCGGTGGAAACTCAAAATTACCTTTGTATTACCATAATAAAGATGATGTATGATAAATTTATTCAAATACAAATTGGAAATGAGAATTTTGTCTAGTTACTAGCTTAAAGTTTGGGAAGATTATTCGGATTACTATGACGACAAGGATAAGCCATTCTTTTAGGCGACGGGTGTTTTCCGTCACGAATTAAAGGAAAACGTAATAACCCCTTAGAAAGATGTTGAAGAATGATAGCAGCGAATTGTTTTAAAAATTAGACAACCATGATGTTTTAATGCCCACTGTTGTATAGACATTTAGCAGTTAAGTGTTATAGGTTTGGAGGATAAACGTCCGTCCCTCTAATTGGATTTTAAGTGTTTGCAAATGATAGAGAGAGTTGGGACGAACTATCCTGGGGTTCCAACGTTTGGCCGACAATGTACTATAGTCCAAGAAGGAATGCAAATGATAAACTGTGGCTTCCTTATATGCCACTCATCGACAAACGTAAGATAAAACGAAAAACGTAATTCACTTTTGAGATTCACATGGGCATTTAGTTAGTCATTATTTCAGTTTATAATATTTAATTAAGACATTTTAAATATATATTAGAAACATAAAGTAATTGAAACAAAAAATGTTTTTTAGACATGGATATTGGAGTGTTCCGTTATGGGCCGAATGAATTATAATTACAAACCCCCCGTTCCCCCCCCCAACAAAAAAAACATGCGTTGACCAAGAATAGTGCATGGACTTCCAATAAGAAGTTTTATCGACCCATGCTTCGTAAATTTCTTCAAGTGAGTTTTATGTAATGTTATAGTTTATTAATTTGATTACGTTATTTATTTCATACTTAATGTCCCTTTTTATACTTTAAAGGGACGTGTTGGATAAGGTTGATGCTGGATCGGGTTGGTGGCTTTCTAGCAGGGCCTACTTTAACGGTTGTGTTACTGAACGAGAACGAAGACCTCCTCACTTAAATCGGGAAAATCATTATGAAGTATCGTGTGGTATATATCGAGAGTTTCAGGAACAAAGAAGTGGGATGGATCAAATGATGAAACAGGGCCAAAATATAGTTGAAGCAATGAAAAAATATATGGAGGGCTAATTTGACACGATATCAAATAATGAACCGATCATATTGCCGATCAGCATAATGGGGCTAAGCGATTTGTCTGGATTACAAACATACAAGTTATAATTTATAAATGATTGATAGTCCATATATTTTGTCCCATGCTGAAAATTAAGCAAGTATATACTTTTTTTATTTGTTTGTTGTATCCACAGTGTTGTCCTCTCCTTTACCCTCATAAACCAGAATACCTACCCAACCCACCCACAACCCCCCCCGCCCCCCCCACCCCCACCCAACAACCGCGACTACAACCGCCCAACCAATAACCGATAAGCAGGTTCCCGGACACTGTGTGTCCCCCTTTCCCAGTTTTTGTCCCTCCCCCCCTCCCCCACCCCTCCCCTCCCCCCCCCCAATTTCCGCCCCCCACACCCCCCTAGTCCCAAAACACAACTCTAAAACACCACAAAGCACCACCCCCACGAGAAACCTCAGCCCTCCCACCCAAAGCAATCCAACTCCACCCCCCCCCCCCCCCACGCTTCCCCCTTAAACCTACATAAACAACCCAAACCCACATCCACCCCACATCACAACCCACTAAGCTGGTTGTACGTCCCGCACCACGGGCACTTTTATGCGCTGCTTCCCCCCCCCCCCATCCCCCATGAAGAAAAAACGACCCCCCCAAAAATAAGAACCCCCTAATCCAAAAGAAACTCTCACAAAAAAATCCCAAAACCAACTCAAACCTTTCAAAACCCCAACCCCAAAACATATCTACAAAAAAACCCAACCCACCCCCCCCCAAAAAACTCTACCTTCCACAACTACACGGAACACAAAAACATCCTTCCCCCCCCCCACCCCCAAACCCCCCCCCTCCCCACTCCGCTCCTACCACCAGCAAACAAGCGTTCGACAATCCCCCCACACCACCCACCCCACATCAACCGCCCAGACCAATTTTTTTATCCCCCCCCCCACAAACATCCCCAAGCCCCAACTCAACCAGAATACCCAACCCCAGTAGATCAAGAAAACAAATTCCCAGTCAACAAAAATAGACGCAAATCCCCACTTCAATTAAAATGACGCCAAAAAATAACTCTATCTTTAATACGGCTACGCCAACAAACTGGCAAACATCAATGCCATCGCAGCCCGGTAGTTCTAATTAGCATAGCCAGATGCCAGCGTATACGCCAACTCCAAATTGGCAACCCTCTAACCCGTTGCATCCTGGTGATGCTGGCTTATGCGACCCAGTATTCGAAATTATTTTACGATCCACTTTTATAATAGTAACCATCAAGAAGTAATAAAAGTTTATAATTTTTTTTTAGAATATATCCTAATCGACCGAAGATGGGTACAACTTCCAAAGTGGTATAATATCAAGATTCCATATACGCCATTTTGCCTTCTACTATGGAATTGCTAAGAAAACGGTTGGTAAAACTAAGAAAAACTCCAAGAATGACAATTTATCACCCTTGAATCTTGGGAACGCTTTTGCGCATGACAATGAAGGAGGGGATGACGTTTTGATAACAGGTACACATGATACTTGTATATACTTTACGTATGAAAATGTCGACCCTAATAAGGTAATTTCTTTGTCAAGCTTAATTAATATAATAAATAAAGTATAACAAATTATGTGTATATGAGATAGGTCTTTTAACAAAGCTTTTTAGGTACCCGACAAGAATATAAAAGGAGTTCACGGATTTTACTTAATACACCCCTATCAAGTTTATTTAGATGTTAAAAAGTTAATTAGTTCCAGATTTCTTTTGGCGATAAACTATCCTCATTTGTGTATGCATAGAAGTCACAGGTTAGACAATCCCTACAATGAAGGATGGTTGTCTGGGGACGTAAGTTTAATAATACAACTTTAATTAATAATTATTTATTTTTTTGCTTCAAAACATTTATTAATTTTGTTTGCATTTTTTTAAGCAGCAAATGAATTCGTGGATTGAGATAATCATTAGAAGCAGGCCAGAAAAAAAAAGTATGCCGACTGGAACTGTATCTAAAATCAGGACAAAAGTGTACATCCTTGAAAAAAACCGTTCTGATAGAAGACAATCCACATATTATTGGAATTGTTTGATGGTTCAACACCGTCCCTACCCATCATGTAAAAGTTAACAGGGTACTATATTTGTACTTATTTATGTTAAAACTTTTAACATCTTTTATGGATGAAGATTATTTGATAAGTTATTTACATTTACCATTTTTTGTTTGTTTAATCTTTGTACGTGTATATGCCAATAAATGTTGGTGGAAATCACTGGGTAACGGGTGCAGTTAACCAAAGCCATTCTGTTTTTTTGTCTTTGACTCTATGGAAAGTCAGAGTACAAGATCTCTCTTGGAAGCTCAAATTAAAGCTTGGACGCCCGTTATTAATCGCATTTTACAAACGCGTGGTTATTTTGATGGATCTGAACGACAATACCATAACTTTATATTATCACACAACCAGGGTTGGGGATTTTTGATCCCTCAACAAACTAATTCCAAAGACTGTGAAGTTATAACTTGTTGGTTAATAGCTAAGTTATGTGCTAATCATGTGCCAGTAGTGCCAGTTGATAGTGAAAGCTATTGGGAGAACATTATATATGAAATGGGTGAACTATTCTATAAGTGTAGGTGTGAGAATACTCGGAATTGTAGTTATGATTAGTTTAGTTTTTATATTTTATATGTTGAAAGACTTAAATTTTGCATGAAATAATATTTTATATTACTTTGATATACCAACAATAAGTAGACATTGAATTAATAAAACGTTACAAGCAATGATAATTTTTGTAATACAACTTGATTTATAAACATACACCAAAATATGTAAAAATAAATATTTAAAAGATTAAAATTCAGTGTCCTTGTCGAATACCTTAACAATGTTTCTGATTGTAATGTTAAGATAATGTTGTGACGATTTTGGTGTCTAGACAGAAACATTGCGAAGTATCAAAACAGATTCGACTTTGATAAACTTTGCGTACCCATCATTTTCATTTTGAAAGACTTTGTAATGCATCGTACCTCCCATTGTACCTGTTGGATCTTTTAGTGTAATTGTCATGTCTCCCAATGAATTTGGTGTACAACTCTTGACAACCCCAACCACTAATTCAAGTTTCCCCTTGATGCAATGTTTTTTCATATCGCAAAGACAACCAGATACAATGACCCCCTAACCATGAAGATAGACAATCGCTTGTAGCCATGGCCCATGCATAAAATGATCATCTTCAGACACATCTTTATTTACTTTCCTGACATACTCCTAGGTTGTCAATATTTTATCATGACCCCCTGCCTGAACGTTTGCTTTTTTTCGCGCCAACGCCTTTTGAAGAATACCCACTGGCCCGGGTATTATCCTTGCTTCAACTTTAGGTGGACGAATGTACAAATGTGGTATTTCATCCGTTATAGAATTAGTAGCACAATCAATAAAGAATTCGACATCATCGTCGTTTGTAATATCCCTTTCAATTACAAGGAGATTAAATGATAAATTGAACCGGACATTTTGATCTAAATTGAATCTCTTCACAACAAATTCAATTAACATTGAGTACGTCATATCATCGTAAAAAAATCACACCTTCCTCAAATGTATTAAAATGTAAAATACATTTAAATTTTTTTGAAGACGCGTCCATTGCTATGTTAGGTAGTGTTTGATTTTAACTTAATTGACTTAATTTGGAAAAACTTAATTTATTAAGTCGTGTGAAAATTTGTTTGTTTTTAACTTAATCAAAAGAAATGACTTAAAATAATAAGTGATAAAAATGAGGGTCTCCACATTAAGTCATCTATTAGTTAAACATGACTTAATGAAAAAAATTAACCAAACATGGCCTTAGATAGTTTAGAGAATGTTGTAATATGAATGTATCTATAACTTATATATAATGTATGAGCATCATAAATTAATAATGAAAATGATATTATTAGATTTGACAATTCAATGATAGTACAAAAATATTGATTTGACAAGTCAATGACATTTGTTTCATCAGTTATTATTTGTAGCGATTATGACATTATCCGACACTTCTGTAACAGATTTGACAATTCAATGACAGTAAAAAACATTGATTTGACAAGTCAATAACATTTGTTTTATCACTTATTATTTGTAGCGATTTATAACATTATCTGACACTCTGTTAAAGATTTGACAATTCAATGACTGTACAAAAACATTGATTTGGCAAGTCAATGACATTTGTTTCATCACTTATTATCTGTAGCAATTTATGACACTTCTGTTGCTTTTTGTAAACCTATAAATAACCCTTCAATTATAAAAAATTTACCCTGATTTTTTTACATTTCATATATCAAAAATATAAATGGCGTGTTCCGTTCCACATACTTATGATGAAATCAAATCTATGGTTGAGAAACAAATTCAGGAGGATCGTGGTCTTCAGTTAGCGATTATGAACTTAGGCCATCAATTTGATAACGCGATAACAACTAAAGATGAATTGCGGAAAGCATACGAGGAATGCAGAGACATTCCACTGGTGCAACGTGCTTTGATTGAATTTTTTTAGAAAATAGAATCTGAATTAGACCTGCAAATGCAAAATGCTTTGTTTAGGAAGGCAACAAAATTAGAAAAACAAATCAGAGATAAAAATAAGTGGTTACAACAACTGTAGGTTTTGTTTTTTTATTTATTTATGTATTGTGTATTATGTTTAGTCTTCTTATTGTATTGTGTTTAGTCTTCTTATTATGAGTTGTTATTTTATTTTAATGAATTATGTATTGTGTTCAAAATTTGTTATTGAAGTTTGTAATGGACTTGTCATAGAATTGTCAAATCATGTCATGTAATCTTGGAATAGTAAGTAATCAAATCACTGTTTCTACACATAAATCGAGTTGTTACCCTATATATACTCAGAAAAGCAGCATACTACAAAACTAAAACCTTACCTTATTTCTACTAACAAAACAACACTAAAACTTCCCTTATTTCTACTATTAAAACCATCATACAACGCTTATCTATCATCTAAAGAATGAATCATATGTCAGGACAACATACGTTTGCATTCATATTGGATATACATGAACAGACTGTGATGTCTTTACTTCACATTTTCGTCCTGTGTCAAATAATGGAAGTTTACCTCATTGACAATTTCATATTCATTCGCGTAATTACGGTGTAGGTGACTAGAGAATAGTTGTTGTTTTATGTAAGCTATAAGCATGATAGAATCAAGGTTTTATGTATTATGTAGATGAGAATCAACTTAGCGTTTAGGCTTATGGTTTCTACTTCTTAAATATTATCTTGTTACACCAGTTGCTTTCATCTGTAAGTGTATGGTGTTTTGACTTTGGCTATAATTTATGCTTTTCCAGTTGGAACCATCAATTAAAAATTGGTTGGAATATCAGTCCTAATTATCGTTTTCAACCTGATTCTCAAAAAATGATATTTGGTTTTGCGTATTCGTCCTGTCACCTTTGAGCCAACCCGTTTGAAGATAAATTACACGTTATATACAGGACGGTCCATGGTATGTGTAGTGTTACTTAAGTTCTGAATACTTGGGTTTAATCTTGATGATGATAGTTGTCACATGGAATCAATAAGAATTAAAATGGACAGGTCAAGCAGTCCATAGATGTAAAATATTTTGAATTGCTTATACAAGGTTTATAAGATGACGGTATTTCTTATAAAATTTACTTTGCTAGGGTCATTTGATTTTTTGTCTACTCACCAAATTTTCATGTACAAGAATGCCTGAAACAGGTATGAGTGGGGGTTTTCACCTCGTACTATATTTCACAGCTAGGAGACTCTCTTATAATTTCTAGAAGCTTTGATTTTGGGGATTTTCGTCTTATTTTATGCCTTTATGGGCGTTTTAGAAGTTAGAAGGTGGTTTGTTTATCATCATGTTGTCTGATATTCACCATTTCACACCCATCAGGTCATTTTCTCAAATTACTTGGATTTAGTAATGATAATGAACCAATAGTGGAAGCAGAAATTGTCCAACAATGGTATCGCTCACTGCAAGTGTTCCATCCAAAACCTTCAGTACTTTCAAAACTGCATGATGTTGAAGCAAACCGATGATTCATTTTGTATTGGCCCATTCAAGTGGCGTTAATTCTCTTACTGAACCAATAATGAATCTGATATATTGAATGTTAATAAAACTGCTCTAGTTTGGTTAATATTGTTTTAATTTTCATGTTATGTTTTTTATAAAATTCAGTATTATGTTTAGTCTTCTTATTGTAGTTTGTAATTTTATTTTAATGAATGTGTTATGTATTGTGTTTTAATTTGTTATTGTAAAGACTACAAGTTTTTATGAAACACCCACATTTATCATACACAAACATCTAATACATTAGAAATGTCATAAAAGTTAAAACAATCAATCATACGAATTACATTCCAAGATTTCCCATGTCGTTGTAAACTTCGTGAAGTAGTGCGGTTGAATTACATGTGTGTTGTTCCGGATGCATATACATTTCCAATGACATGATTTGACAATTCTTTTGCTTTATAGAAACATTGACTAGACAAGTCAATGATATTGGTTTCATCATTTATTATTTGTAGTGATTTATAAAATGATTTTATCAGTTATGTTACAGATTAGATAATTCAATGATTGAATAGAAACATTGATTTGACTAGTCAATGATATAGGTTTCATCACTTAATATTTGTAATGATTTATGACAAGATTTGACACTTCTGTTAGATATTGGACAATACAATGATTGAATAGAAACATTGATTTGACAAGTCAATGGGATTGGTTTCATCACTTAATATTTGTAGTGATTTATGAAGAATTGACATTTCTTTACAGATTGGACAATTCAATGACATTGTTTTCATTTACTATATATATATCATGAAAGTAACTAGAAATGAAAACAGTCTAAACTATAACTTCCTCCAAAATAATGGATTCAAATATTACAAAATTTAAATGTATCCTTCATTATAATGGAACGAATCGAGGTTCCATTATGAATTCTGATTTGACATACACAATGTTACATGATATGATCATGAAGAAATTCAAATTGGAAGCAAATTATCCATTAAATTTATCTGCTAAGCTGCCGTCATTTGACGATATTTTTGACATCACAAACGACAATGAGGTACGATTTTTTGTTGAATGTGCTTGAAATTCAAAAGATGAAATAGCACATTTGTATGTTTCTCAACATAAGGCAATAGGAGATACTACAAGTTTTGTTGAAAACACTTAAAAAAACATGTTTTTTAATTTTTTTGATCCGAAAACTTTAGAAAACATCGGACCATCTAATGATGACGTAAGTCCCACAATATAGAATAATAATAATACAAGTACGTCTTTATTCAACAATGGTTTGTCTTTGAATTTTAGACCTATTTATTTTCAGAATAATGATTCAAGACATAAAAATGAGTCCCATTTCAAAAAACCCGAATCCTCTTTTGCGTTCAGAGACTACAACGAATACGAAGATAAACAAAATGCTTTTGATAATGTGGTACATGAAAATCCTTAACCCAATTATCATAAATGGGAGAAGTTCGTGTCATTTAAGCGTGACTTTCCAAAAACACCACTTTACAAGTCCAAACCTATGATTTTAAAGGAATATAAAAAAGAAACAGAGGTTAAGGTTGGTAATATTTTTGACAATAAGGAAGATTTAGTCTTGGCAATTAGATTGAAAGCTTTAGACGAAGGTTACCATTTTTTATCAGAAAGGTCAAACCCAGACAAGTATTTTAGTGAAATGCTTTCATTTTAAAGAATGTGACTGGAAGATTCGTGCTACAAGATGAGGGGTTACACAAAAGTTTAGCATTACATTTTTGAATGATGTGCCAATTGCTTTTGGTATATGCAAAGGAGAAACATGTCCATGTTGGTCATGGTGGATGTCTGTACTTAAAGAATGCATAGGTGATAGCTAAAATTTGCTATTCATATATGACAGGCATGTTACTATAGCTTTGGCAGTACATAATGAATTCCCTTTAGCCTTTTATGTTGTGTGTTGTCATCATCTAATGACAAACCTATCTTTGAAAAGAAACAAAACGAAAGGTCTATTCTATAAAATATGCAAGGCATATACACCAGAAGAATTTTCAACCGAAATGAGCAATCTACAGGCTATTCAGCCTGATGGTACCAAACAGCTCATGAGTTGATCCTCAAGCATGGTCAATGAGGGCATTGCCCACTAGTATGTTACTTATTATATGAATCAAATAGTGTAGATTTGTTAATGCTTGTATTCGTACTATATAGAGAAGCTACCGATCGTTAAAGTTTGCTGAGAGTATCATGCAATGGTGCACGAAATGGGTTATATTAAACATCGTGAAATTGCAAGTAATTCAAACATAGGGCTTTCATCAAAGTTTATTTATAAATATGCATACTAAGTTGATTTTTTGTTTAATGTTTTAATGTAGATAATATGACGTCTTGAAATAAATGAAATGTGTAGCAAACAAAGTGAATAAAAAGGATGAAGAGCGCCACATGGCACGTTTACGGTGTTAATCATTATCAATACCAAGTTTTAGACGGGCGATATAATCATGAAGTCGACTTTTAGACACGCACCTGTCAATGTCATAAATGGCAGCTTTTCGGGATACCTTATAGCCACGTTATAGCTGTAACAAGGTATTTGGGTATGATAGATTGTGTCCAATTTGTAGCAGATTGGTTTAAGAAAGAAAAATATCAAGGCACTTACGCCGAATCAATTCATTTTCTTGGAAATATAAAAGAATGAGATTTCGCACATATTCAGACAGAAAAGTATATCCTTAAATGGACGAACCACTAACCCGGGTCCGTCCAAAAATACAAAACACGAATTAATTCAACAAGGTGGAGGACCCAAAGATCTTAAATTTATAGCTGATGCAGACAAGCGGGACACAGGGTTGCGACCATATGTAATAAACCAATTGTCGGCTAATGCGCCTGTAAGCAATGGTAACACGAAATGATCAAGAATTTCAAAGAAATGAACAACCATCGTTCTACAACCCACACCAACAATATGACAACACTTTCCAAGGTTATAACCAATACGCATCACAACCATACGTCGCAACCACATACTATCTGCAGCCTTTACGATCAACATCACAGAAAACACATCTCAACCATGCGATGGAAATCACACACGTCGTATTCAAATGATATGACCGATACGATTCTTTAACAAAATGCATCACATCATCTAGAGACTAACACTGATGGGTTTAACTAGTGGCTAACATGTTGGGTTTTTAAACATATGTATGTTTTTTATGGATTATGTGGGTTTTTGTTGTTATTTATTTAAATTATATGTATGAATTGCTGTAATGTATTTTCATTTTCATATGTTGCGAAATATGTTATCACGGACTATTAGGACATGAGCACATCCGAATGTTGTGCTTTAAAATACATGTTCGACAAACCTCCATGTGATTGATTCAAAACAGTAATAGGGCTACGGGGCACACTATATAATCCCACATTGTTGTAGTTTCAACTTTACAACAACATTACATTGGTTTAAGAAAACTCATTGGTTATGTTGAACAATGTGACATTCAAGGTTCTACTACACCATTATGGAAGGTTCACTAGTCCTCCTGGAAGAAAATTCGTTGATGGGTTGGTTGCTATCGTAGATCCTGTAGAGTTGGACAACTTTTCAACAAATCAAGTGAAATTGATTTTAACAAACTCTTTGGGTTATGATTTTAACTCCCCAACATTTCTTTATCTAAGGAATCCTAATTGTAGTTTGGATTCAGGTCTTATACCTTTGGCTAATGCTATACAAGACCGCGACATGTTACTCACGTATACTCAAACTCATCAAAACCGACTACATGTGTATGTATCTTGGGTAGAGATATCCCCACTTGTCTTGGCCGACCAACGCAAAGATGAGAGAAACAAAAAAGAAAATCAAGGAAAACCTTCTTGTTCAAAAAGGTTATTTGACTAGTTACTAAATAACTAGATTTTATGATTGTTTTGTCGTATTCTGATTTACAATTTATATTATCTCGTGCTTGTTTCTATCATCAACTTTCCTTTATTTAGGCTGTAACATTAAACATTGAAGTGATAACACAATAAAATTATATATTAAAACAATGAAATGACCTATCATTTCTGACACCAATAAGACTTATCAGCTTTGCTCTATGCAAATAATATATATATACATACATGTGCACAACTAAATATTTTCAACAAATCAATTTCAATTCACACTTATTTCTTTGACAACATGTCGACGTCTAACAATTCTACGTTCGAGTTTGAAGTACACCACAACGGCGAATTTAAACTTAACCCGCTAACCTATCAAAATGGTTCAGTACTAAATATAAATGTTCTACCGATGGGTTTTGAAGATATGGTTAGCTATCTTACCAGAAAAATACCAAGACGATTCACTAATCTGTATTACACATTGCCACCAAATAACACGTTATCAGGTATGAAAGCAATCAAGAATGATTATGATACTAATGTTATGTACGACATTGCAAAAGTTTTTGGGAAGCTCCAGCTTTTTGTTTCTCATTATCAGATAGATCTAAGCACGGTGCTGATTCCAAACGATGGCTCTCTAGAAGAATCATTTGCAGGTATCATTTCTGAAGAAACTAAAATAAAACTAAAAGAATCACTCAACTATCTACATCAAATGCAGAAAAGAAATAATAAAAAGTTCGATTACTATGAACTTCTTGGTGAACTAGGATTTATTAATAAAACAAAACCTACCACACCCTACACGCAAACCATTTTCAATTTTGTGGTTCACAACAACGGTCAATTGGTGCTCGATGACACAAAAACCACGATGTACGTCAACGGTGGAAAAATGAACATCAACATTCCAAGAATGAAACTAGTAGAGCTGAAACAATTTTTGTTTAATATTTTGGGTACAAAGATTCATGCTCTTTATTATAAAATACCGCACAATGGCTTTTCAATAACCGTCAAACTTAGAAACAACTATGATATGCATGTCATGTTTGATATATCTTCAGCGAATTACAAATTGGAAATTTACATTGACCACCTAGGTGTCGATTTTATTATAGCCAAATATATTTTCCCAAATGCTAGCTTGACAGAAATGATGAACCATGTAATAACCAACTACACAAGTAAAAGCGAAGACAGTAACAGGGAGGTAACACAAAATGATTACACTTTGGATCAAATGATTGAATGGGCAGAACAAGAACACTTTGAAGACGAGGAAATCAAAGAAGTTCAACGTCGACATTTGAAGAATCATATGTACTAATATTCGTGTAACTCGATATGTATTAACAATGTCTTTTCTAATAGTATCACAACTATGTTACTCTTTATATATAAATTTAATAAATATGTAGGATCCTTAATATAAAACAAGTCAATGATTAAAGACTAATCAATGACAATGTCCATTATCTCTTATAAATTATACGAGATATTTGGACATGATTTAACATGATGATTAAGTTTTGGGTATATGTTAAAGACTGCCCTTACTATTTCCCCTATCTACTTGGTTGTCACTCACACACACACACTCTAAACATACTCACAATACACAAACACACATTCCAACCACACTTTTATCTATTCTACAAAAACAGGTCTATGGCTTCTTCTGCAAACGAGGCACGTAAAATAATTGTTTCCAAACTACAAAGGGAGCTTGAAGCTGAGGCCACATTTGCAAATCAGTTGTTGTGCAACTTAACTCGTTATCGTGAGCAAATGCGTATCCGTGAGATACAAATGACAATGATGCAAAATATGCCTACAATGAGCCTTAATAGCTACGGATTACATGCTCTACTTATGACCCATGAAGCGGATATACACACAACAAACAACTTAATCAAAGCAAGACAAGAATTGTTGAGAAGTATTGTTGAAAAGCAAAACTTCATTAACAGTTACATGGCAATATAGATTCTTGAGTAATGTTGCTTAAGAAGAACTGGCCAACCATGTGTGTTGTTTGTTTTTATTTAAGTCGGAAAAATATGGTTGCCAATCTACTAGATTATTGTTTTTCTACTATGTATTGTTTTTAATGGATAATGAGAATCAAGATTGTTATTCGATGAAGTATTTCAAGTTTTTAATATTTAATATGTTTACAATGCATTAACATATGTAAACTGACAATCATGTACATTAACAAGATGAAAAATACTAACAACGCATTAAATTAAAATTCTAAGTAATGCATAATATAGTCACAATATATTTAGTTTTAACTGTAAAAAATGTCACATATATCTTAGCAACATTTAGAAATTTAAAAAATATATGACATGCTTTGAAAATGCAATTGCTTTTTACTATATCAAATAAGACTACACAATGACAGCCTTATTTATCACTTCATATTTTACGACATATCTGTCATGATTTGACAACACGTATATTTTTTACTGCAACTGATAAGACAACTTAATGACAATGTTGTTTATCACTTAAAATGTCACGCGATTTATGACATTAACTGAGAAATCATCAATTATTTTTGACATTGAATGACTAATCAATGCAAATATACTTTAAGACAACTCAATGACAATGTTGTTTATCACTTAAAATGTCACGCGATTTATGACATTAACTGACAAATCATCAATTATTTCTGACATTGAATGACTAATCAACGCAGATATACTTTTTACTGTAACTGATATGACAACTCAATGACATCACTTAAAATTTCACAAGATTTATGACAATAACTGACAAATCATTAGCTTTTTCTGACATTGAATGACTAATCACTGCAATTGTTATATATAAATGGAGGAGTCTAGTCTGATTCTCAAACATATTATCAATCACACAAAGTATTAATTCAATCTTCTTATTTTCTACAATGGCTACGAACCCAAATGATGTAAGGTTAACTATCATTATGGCACTCCAGGAACCTCGCGACGAAGAGGCTTGTCTGGAAGAATAAATTTTAAGCTTAATGCATCGATTTGCTCATAGATTCATAGACCGAAGGCCTGAAATTAACAGGCTTAATTCATTACCAGATGATCCACTTATCAAGTATGGTAGGTACGCCCTAGGGTGCATGACAGGGTCAGATATGAAAAAGGCTGCATACTTAGGCTGCATACTTGAAAAGCGTCAGGGATAAGTTGCTAAGGAGCATGGAAGAGAAGCAAAAATTGATCGCGAACTAAAAGGAAATGTAAAAGCTGTAGTGCTTAACACCAGTTTGATAACCATGTATGTCGTTGTTTGTTGTTGTTTTCATGTTTTCCATTCGTCTAAATAAGGTTGGTCATGTACTCTTCTACACATCTGGTGTTTCCTATGTTGTAATGCTTTTAATGACTACCATTCATTTTAAATTTTAAATTTTGATTTTTATAAATATAAAAATATAGTTATACAATTGTACTGGAAAAAAATTTTCGAAATAACCCCAATCGACACACTTTGCAATATCATATCTTATGCATATTAACACTATTTCAAACAAATTTTGATTCACTAGGTAGACCTCATCAAAGACAACACTAATGACCAAATAAACAAAAATTTAAACAACGTATCAATATGCTAAAACGTTCACGAAAATTGTCGATATCATTTTTTTTTCATGTATACAAACCCTAAAACTACACTTTTGAAATGAATTTTTTTTACAAATCATCGTACTATTTGCGCGATCAACAAAAAAAAACAAATCACTATTAATTTTGCGCGATTAACCTACGTGGCAATTTTTTTTATATAAAAGATAAGAATCAATGTGGTGGTGACACGTGTTCATCGAGTTGACCACCACCCAACATGCGCGATCAACTAGGACGATTTGGTAATGTCAGACCCTCGTGGTCTCTGCAACAAAAGTGAATTCTGAAATGGTCAAATAGGTACTCCCTCCGTCCCATATTAAGTGTCCACAATGGAATCTTTTAAGTCTTTTTTCATCAACTTTGACCATAATATTGAACGAAAATTATACCAACGAAAAATATATTCAAAACTCTATCCATTCATATATCTTGCATCAAGTATCATATTTTTTTTTTTTTTGGAACGGCGATTTTATTAGAAACAAAAACTAGCAAGGAGCTAGATTACAAAACAATAATATA
>BQNB010059258.1:15629-26809 GCA_026074375.1 Tanacetum coccineum
TTCTTATTCTGCTTAGAATTTTGCTTATTTGTGTTTAATTCTGTCTATTTTTGGTTATTAAATATGTTTTATCATCTGTTTCCATGTTTAGTAGCTTAGATCTTAGTTTTCTTAGTTTTGATTCATAAATCTGTCAAAAACCAAAAAATATTTAGCTTAGTAAGTAGCTTATTGATTCTGGCTTATTTCCTTGTTGATTGATGCTTAATAAGGTTGTTAAAAGTTGTTAGTAATCTGGTATTTGATTCTAGTGCTTTAAATCTCTTATTCATAAGCTTAAAATAGGATTTTGTGTTTTAAAGGGGTGTTTGGCTTATGGCAGTATTAACTAGAGAATACTGCCATTGGTCATTTGATCCTTTAGATTCATTTAAAATCTCATTTATAGGTTTATGAGTTAAGGATTTAGGGATTTTATATACTTAATTCATTTTCTTTTTAAGTCAAGTAGTAGTAGTTAGAATCTGATAGAATTTAGTCAAAATAGTTATTTGAGCTTGTGACTGTTTAAGCCTTTGATATAGCTTTTATTACTTTTGTTTTAGTATTTTATAAAAGTAGAAACCATGTCCTATTGCCTGCATTCTTGGATTTGACACTTTGGTTGTCAATTGCATCAGTAGCCAAAATCCCTTAAGGCTATTTTCATGCTTAAATTTCAGTAGGTTAAATTAGAATTAAGCTTCTCATTTTCAGAGCACAAGTAGATTGTAGGTTATATTTAATCTGTTTGAACTTAGTTGTTAGAAACTAGCTTATTTTACCATCTGTTTTTAGCTTTTAAAATAACACTTTGTTTTTTTTCAAAACCAAAATTATCACTAAACTCTTACTGAGTATTTAAGCAGTTTTTAGTTAGCTTTTTCATTGATCTCTTGATTTTCAAAATAGATTTTAAAAGCTTTTTCAAGAAGCTTATAGGTCAATCTTTTAAGATTTTTGAAATTTCAAAGTCTGAAGGCCTTATTTGCTCTCTTAAAATAAGCTCAAAAGTTGTTATTCTGTCTGTTTGGTTTGTAGTTTTAATATAAAAGCTTATTTAGATTTTCAGCTTATGGCTTGCTTAATTTGCTTGTTTCTAGTTTGGACTAGCTTATTAGGTTAGGATTGGTATAAAAGTGCTTTTTGTTCTTAAGTTTTAGCTTATTTCAGCTTTTTGAGTTCTAAAATTTTGAAAAAGCCAAAAAGATTAGTTTTGGTTGTATTTTCATGTCTTTTAAGCCAGTTTTCAGCTTATTTCTTTTATTAAAGTTTTTGTTTTTAGGTTTTCTACAACTTTGCTTTTATAAGTTTTCAAAAAAAAGGGAAGATGGAAATCGGGGGTGAGCAGGGCTCGAACCCCCGACCTCAACATCCTCAACCCTTATAAACTCCTCACACCACACACCTCTAACCAACGTGCCATGGGGTCCTTTTCATTCTAAGTTTACATAATTTATTATTTGTATACGTTTAGTCCCTTTTTGCTTAATAAGCTGTTTAAGCTTATTTCGTAGCTTATTTGATAAGTTGTGTAACCAAACTTATTTTTCTTAGATTCCTTTTAGTTTAAGCTATTTTCTATATTTTTTTAGAATTTATATAATTAGTTTACTATTTTTAAACATTTATTTTTATTAAAAACTTTGAAAAATCATAAAAAATAGAAAAATAATCAAAAAAATATAATTCTTTTTTAGAAAATTTTCTTTTATCATAAAGTTTCTAGGAAAATTAGTTTTGCTTCCGTAGGGTTTAATTTGCAAAATTTCAATTTTTAAAGAACGGGATTCGTTTCCGTTCAAGTTTTTCGTGTTTTTAAGCTCATTTCAATTCCGTTTTTATTCTAGTTTTCTTTAAACTTACTTTATAGTCAATTAGAGTCTATTAAAAGAGAAAAATTCATTTTAGGTTTAATTTTGGAAATTTAGGGTTTTTAATCGCCATTTAGGGTTCCTGTTTTGCATTTTTAGATAGAGTTTAATTTCCCGTTGTTAGAGTTAAGTTTAATTGTCCTTTAATTTACTCACATTTAGGATTTTAGAAAACAAACCATCTTTGAACCAATTCAAATCATTGTCCAAACAACAAATGTTGTCTCAATTTCATAAATCGTTAGGACTTAACGACCCGGTAATCACTTACCGGTAAATATACGTATTATTATATATTATCGTGTGATTTTTCTAACTACCTTTGTCTTCAAGGGTAGTTTAGGAATTTCATATTATTTTATATTTTATTATTACGTGTATAAGATTGATAACAATCAATTTTTGGCGCCGCTGCCGGGGATTTGTGATTAAGATTCTTTCGTTTGAAGTTTGTTGACCGTGATTTGGAGAACCTTTCGTCTTCGAAAGTTACGCTTTTAAGAAAAACAAAAAAAAAAATTTAAAAAAAATTTAAAAATAAAAAGTAAAAAAATACTTTTCTTTTCTTTTTAGTATAAGTAAAAGATTAAAAAAAAGAGAAAAATATTTGCTTTTCCAAATTTTTTGATTTTTCTCATTAAATTGTGAATATAAAAAGTTACAAAGTTGGTAAAAGAACACCAACAAATAATATCTTAGATTGACGTATTATCCATAATAAGTTCCCAAATCGAATAAAAGATTTAAAAACTTACCATTTGTTTTATTTACGAAATACGGCTCACCTTAAAAAGTAAATTTTTTAAGAGCTACCGTGAAGTAAGTTTGATTATTTGGTTCAATTTGTCTATTTCGTTATCCGTTAAAATTAGATTGTGAATAAACTTTTAAAAAAAACCAAAAATATTTTTATTTTTCTATTTTCTTTAAATAGTGCATGCGCACTAGACGTTTCAATTATCCTAATAATTCAAACGTCACAATTCTAAGACGTCGGAGAAAACAAGTTTCTAACATAGTCGAACCCGAGATTCGAACTATTGTTGAAATGGCGGAACGTACCATGGAAGAGCTACTCCGGGCACCCACGGAAGGGTACGGAGAAGCTATTGTTTTACCAGAAATCAATGCAGATCACTTTGAGATTAAGACGAATTTGCTTCAATTGGTTCAAGCTAACCCATTTTACGGTCGTGAAAGTGAGAATCCTCATGCTCATATTAATAGTTTCAAAAGGATTACCTAGACTTTACGATTTAGGAATGTGCCTAACGATGTGATTAAGCTTATGATGTTTCCATATTCGCTCGAGGGAGCCGCTAAAACTTGGTACGAGAAAGAACCACCAAATTCAATCTTGACTTGGGAGGATCTCGTAACCAAATTTGTGAATCAATTTTTCCCTCCTTCGAAAACCACTCACTTAAAGAATGAAATTTCTCGATTTACACAAAAATTTGAGGAAACTTTTAGTGAAGCGTGGGAACGATTTAAGGAGTTGCTTAGAGCTTGTCCCCATCACGGATTTACGGAGTTAACTCAAGTTGATACCTTTTACAACGGTTTAAACGAGAATGAACAAGACTCCTTAAATGTCGCGGCGGGTGGAAATCTTTTGAGTAAGACGACTAGAGAGGCTTTAAACATAATTGAGAATAAATCAAAAGTTCGTTATTCACGAAATAGATCAAATGCTTCTAGGATGAATGCTACTTCTAGTAAAACGGATGAGAGAATTGATAAGCTTGCGGATCAACTTTCGACCTTAGTCGAGATTGTTTCTAAAAAAGTTGTCACTCCCGCTCCGGTTAAAGCGGTTGAGGAAACTTGCGTTACTTGTGGTGGTGCCCATTCTTGGTATAATTGTCCGGCTACCGATAACAATCAGGCTAGTGTTTGTGCGACTACGGGTACTTACAATCAAGTTAACCCTCCAAACCGTGTTAGTAATCAAATGGCACCACCAGGTTTTGCTCCGGTGCAAAACAATGGTCAAAATAGGTTTAATCAGAATCAAGTTCAAGGGAATAATTTTAATCGGGGAAATAATTTTCATGGAAATCAAGGTTTTCAAGCTCAAAATAATCATGCTCCAAATTTTCAAAACCAAGGATTTCAAAACCAACCTTTTCAAGTGCCTAATAATCAAGTTCAACAAGAGATTTCAAATGATTTTTCAAGTTACAAGAGGAATAATGATCAGATGTTAAGGAACATGCAAAATCAAATCAACTCGTTGAAAGGAGACCTTAAGAATGAAATTCAAAACACGATAAAATCTCAACAAGCCGTCATGATGAATCAACAAACTACCTTTCAAAATAATTTGCAAAACATGATTTGTGGATTGTTTCAAAACCAAGCCTCAACTTCGGGTACTCTTCCGAGTAATACCATTCCAAACCCGAAGGGTGAGATGAAAGCGATCACTACTCGAAGTGGTGTTGCTTACGAGGGACCCTCGATTCCTACTAATCCTTCTCCTAAAAAGGTAGTGGAACGAGAAACCGAGGAGACAACGGATAAAGAGCAAACAAATTTCCAAGGAAGTACCGCTCAAATCCCACCTCCGGTTATCCCCATTTCTATTCCGGAACCCGATGTTCCGAAGAGTTTGCCTAAAACCACTCCCATTCTGGAATCCTTATTCAAGAGTTACCTAAGACCAAATATTCCAATCATCCTTCACGACGTGATGATCAAAAGTCCCGTGACAAAGCTTCGAATCAAATGGAGAAGATCTTCCAAATCTTTCAAGATTTGCGCTTCGACATTAGTTTCGCGGATGCTTTACTTTTGATGCCAAGATTTGCTCCTACGATTAAAAGTTTGCTCAATGAATAAGGGTAAAAAGTTGTTGAGTTAGTAGATACCGTTGAACGAGAAATTGCTCAGCGATGCTCCTTATAAAAGCTTACCGAAACCTTGGAGTTCTGGCGAGTTTACTTATTCACATGTAATTTTCCCAGGGAATGTGATTGTTTGCTACGCCTTCGGCCAATGCTTGGAGGCAAGATAAATTCTTATGTCTCTTTCTAATTTGGAAAAAGCTTTTCTCTACCGGAATTTACACAACTCGGATGGACTTACTGTTAGCAGACCGATCAATTACTTATCCTAAAGGACTCGCCGAAGATGTTTTTGTCAAGTTGGGAAATTTTCATTTTACTACCGACTTTGTTGTTGTCGATGCGATAGCCGATCCTCGAGTAGCCTCTCATACCTTGGGAGATTCTTTTGAGGAACGTAGTGCTTTAATTGTGTTTATGGAGAAAAATAACCCTCTTCAGGGTTGATAACGAATCCGTCAATTTTAATATAGATCAAACCACGATGATACTCCTTACATACTGTCAAATCGTTAAAATCCGAATAATTGACATTATTGATGTAGTTTATGAGGGAGTATGCTCCGGAATTGCTTGGATTTCTAATTCTTCGGGTGGAAATTACCAACCGCGACGTCTGATCAGTTTACTTTAAATTCATTTTGGAAGAAGAAAAAACATTGAAGCTTATTCTTAAAGATGATTCGATTCACGGAAAATTGATCTTGGCCGATTGCAATCCGGTAGGGAAGATATTTGTTTTGATCGAAAATTTGTTTAAATAATGAACCCGCTTTCAACTTACTCCGATAGTCCTTAAAACAAAGTGAAGTGACCGAGGCTAAATCGGACAATTGAAGAGCCTACAGATTTATGTGGTAAAAATTAAAAATTTACCATCTCCTTTAGAATATGCTTTCTTAGAAGGAAAACGGACCAAGTACTAGTGATTATTGCAAAGGTTTAAAAATGATTGAAAAGATGCACTCTTAAAGGTGCTCAATCCCATTAAGAAGGGCCAGTTGTTGGGAAATATCACCAGACATCAAGGGTTTTCGACCCTCGTTTTTGTACACACAAAATTTGATACGAGGATGATATAAAACCTACGGTTTCAAAAGTCAAAGATGGGATTAACCTAAAAAATTCATGAGGTAATCAAAAGGAGCGTCTTAAAACTTCTTGATGTGGATTGATTTACCCAATCTCTGACAGCATGGGTTAGTTCCGTTTTTAGTTTGCATTGTGTTCCAAGAAAAAGGACGGAATAACCGTTGTTGCTAATAAAGAAAATGAATTAATTCTGACACGTTTAGTTACCGGGTGGAGAGTTTGTATCGACTATAGGAAATTAAATGAAGCAATTCGAAAAGATCATTTTCCATTGCCGTTTATGGATCAGATGATAGAAAGATTAGCTGGGAATGAGTTTTATTATTTTCTAGATGGATTTTCAGGTTATTTCCATATACCAATAGATCCAAGGACCAGGAGAAAACTACTTTCACATGCCCGTATGGAACTTTCGCGTTACCGTCGGCATGCCATTTGTCTTTATAATGCTCTCGGTACTTTCCAACCGGATGTATGAGGCCATATTCCATGATTGAAGTGAACAAGACTATGGAAGTATTTATGGATGATTTCTCAGGTTTTTGGGGATAGTTATGATTCGGGCCTCTCAAATTTAGAAAAGATGCTTAAACGGGTTCCGTTTGTGAAGGCACGAATTTTATTTCTAATTGGGAGATAAGTGCAACTTTATGTGTTAGAGAAGGAATTGGTTGTTAGGCATAAAAATTTCAAAGTCGGGAATTAAGGTGATCTTGCTAAAGTCGACGTTATCGCTAAGCTCCCTCACCGACTCCGTATAAAGGTTTGTTAGGAGTTTTCTTAGGTCACATGCAGGATTTTACGTTGGCCGATTTATCCAAGACTTTTCTAAGATTGCTAGACCAATGACTCGCCTTCTTGAGAAGGAAACACCGTTTGTGTTTTCTAAAGATTGTATTGATGCTTTTCATACTCTTAAAAAGAAGCTTACCGAAGCTTCAATCTTAGTTGTCCCCCCCATCGGATTGGAACCTACCTTTCGAACTTATGTGTGATGCAAGTGATTTCGCGATTGGTGCGGTTTTAGGACAACGAAGATCGAAGCACTTTCAGCCTATACATTATGCTAGTAAGACAATGATTGAAAGCTCAAATTCATTACACTACCACGGAAAAGGAAATGCTTGCCCTTTGAATACTGCTTATGAAAGTTTTTGGCATATCTTTTCTTATCCAAAAGCATGGTATTACGGGATCACTCGGCTTTAAAGTACCTTATGAACAAACAAGACGCTAAGCGGTTGCTCCGGTGGGTTCTTCTCCTACAAGAATTTGATATCACATCCCGTGGATAAAAAACAATGTGAGAACTTGCGTCGGGGGATCATTTATTTAGACATTGAGGAATCCTCATAAGGATGTGTTAGAAAACAAAGACATAAATGAACATTTTCCTTTAGAAACTCTTGGAGTTATTTCTAGTGAAAATACCCCATGGTTTGCAGACTATGCAAATTACCATGCGGGGAATTTTATCATCAAAGGAATGTCAACTCAACAAAAGAGGAAGTTTTTCAAGGATGTTAAACATTATTTCTGGGACGATCCCTATCTTTTTCGTACTTGTGCGGATCAAATCATTCGACGGTGTGTGCATGGGCAAGAAGCTTTTGAAATCCTCAAAGCTTGTCATGAAGGACCCACCGGGGGCCATCATAGTGCCAATCTCACCGCTCGAAAAGTATTTGATGCCGGTTTCTTTTGGCCTACCATATATCAAGATGCCCATACAATGATCAAATCTTGTGATACATGTCAGAGACAAGGCAAAATTTCACAACGAGATGAGATGCCTCAAAACGCTATCCAAGTTTGTGAAATCTTCGATGTATGGGGTATTGATTTCATGGGACCATTTCCGTCTTCAAGAGGAAATAAATACATCCTCGTAGCCGTTGATTATCTTTCGAAATGGGTTGAAGCAAAGGCGCTCCCCACAAATGATGCTAGAGTTGTAGTTAAGTTTTTGAAATCCCTTTTTGCCCGATTCGGTACACCTAGAGCTATTATAAGCGATCGTGGGACCCATTTTTGTAACGATCAGTTTGCTAAAGTAATGTCTAAGTTGGTGGGGTCAACATCGTTCTCAGCTGCCCCCGCTTATCACCTCAAACACGAATTTGTTTGAGCGGTAAGTGAAGTGTCCAATCGAGTTTTTAAAAGTTATTCTAGAAAGGAAGTTTGGAGATGAAAGCCGTGCCTCATGGTCTGACAAACTAAATAATGTCTTTGTTGGCAATTCGTACTTGCTTTTTAAGACACGATTGGTTGTTCACCTTACAAGGTTAGGTATGGAAAATCTTTGCATTTACCGCTCGGAGTTAGAGAATAAGATATTGGGCTTTGAAACATGCTATCTTCAATCTTAAAACCGCGGGTGTCACGTAAGTTCGATTGGAATGAACTCTACGTGCTTCGATGATCAAGTTACGAGAATTTCTTGTGATTTAAAAAGACGCAGGACGAAGAAGCTTCACGGACCAAAGTCAAAACGCATTTTCAATGTTGTGTTGATCGATGTTTTACTCTTCAACTCTGTCTTAAGATATTCTCCGGACAAGATTTAATATCGTTGGTTCAGGACCTTTATCCATACCAAGTTTTTACATACGGAAACCATTGACGTATCTCAACCCGATGGTTCTGTACTTTTAAAGGTTGAATGGTCATGTCGTGAAGCATTACTTTGGGAGGGACTTACCACCCAAGGTAGTCCAAAGATCTCTACACTCTCTCCAAGGTGATTGAATTCGGTGACCGGAGTCAAGCTATTTGACGCGGTTTCCATAAAACAAAGCACTTCGGGGGAGGAACCCCTCATGCTTATCCATTTTCTATCTTCTTATTTCTTTCTTTTTTTCTTTGTTATGTAGGAGGCTTGTTCTCTTCCGATTCTTGTTGTGGTTGTTCTTTGGGTATTATTTGCAGGTTTAACTCCAAAAATTTTTCTGAAGACTCTCGTTCGTTCGGTCGTTTTGTCCTGGTACAACTCGATGCTTCTAGCTTTTGCTTGCCTTGAGTCGTGGGGAAATCACGGATATCCTAAAGATTTTTATGACTAAAATTTATATTTCAGAAACATTAATATATCGGCTAAAGATTTTTGTGATAACGTTTCTTCAGGCCTTTAGTGTTGCATTCGACCTTTATTGAAGTTCTAGTATGGGTTTTTAAGTCTTAGGCTCAGGAAACTTTAAGACATAAGGTTAATTGTAGTGGGCGGTAGTATTATATTCGATATAATCCTTTTCCACCTTTTCCCGTTGGTTCTCTCGTACCAGTTTTTCCACCAAAATTTTCAATAAATTATGAATAATTTAAAATTTTCAAAATATAAATAATTGTTTTTGTCACAAGTTGACTTTTCTGCTGGGTAGTATAAGTAGTAATTTTTGAACTTGTTCGAGCGTGTTGAGCTTCTAGTTTGTTCCTTAACTTTTACGGCTAAGCGTTCTTTGGCGGAATTCGCGAGAACAGATAGATGAGAGAGTTAAGTAGTGTAGGATGCTAAACAAGCGATTAGTTGGAAATTCTTAAGATGTCATGTATGTTATTTGTTGCTTTTTCTTCATAAGCTTTTAATAGATTAATTCGTGCTGGTTTGGAGATTTAACTTAAGATCTACAATTTTATTGTAATAGTTAGCAAAATTTTAGTATGAGGTCTTATTAATACTGAATTTTTCAAAAGAAGGTCTTCTCTATAGTAGTATATATTGTATATTATTGATATATATATATATATTTATTGCTATTATATTTTGATATATATTTAGATATATATATATATATATATATATATAAATAATAAAAGATGTGGGAGATATAAGTTTACGACCTTTTGCGGCTCGCACCGATGTAGTAGTCTTCTAAAAGAAAGTCAATAGTAGAATAAAATCCGAGATGATAAAAGTTTGCTGCATCTTGCCAGCTCACCACAGATGTTCGCATGCCTTCTAAAGGTCGAGGTTACTATTACATAAATGTTTATAATTGAAGTTTAAATTAATAAATAGATTTCTTTTTGTTAAATTCACATATGCTTTTGCACTTTGACTATTCTATTTAAAGCTATGCACATTCGGGGAACCTGAGATGTTTTGAAACCTAGTATGTGAGTCCCGATTCTAGTCTCTGTGGGGTGTTAAATGTCTGGTCCTATTAGCGCAAGGTTGGGATGTTGCCGAGAACACAAGTCGCTACATGGGATGATCTCGCTTCAAATCATTATTCTTGGGTGGAACGTGAGAGCATAGTTTTAGTAAAAAGTTGGATCCATGGTGAAATGCATAAATTGCTACATCACTTAAGATATAATAAATGTCGGGGGTAAAAAGTTCACAAGTTGCAAATATGAGTAGTGTTAGCATCTTTACTGATATTTAGCTATGATTTCGTTTTAAGCTTGGTTTGGATAAGTGAAAAGTCAGGGACGATGAACTTATCCTTTTTGGGGCATTCTCGGATCGAAATGCATCTTGTTCTATGATCCCTAACAGTTATGAAAATAATGAAATTCAAAATATTTTAAGTTTATATAAAAAAACATTCATTTTTTTTCTTTTTTCTTTTTTTTCTTTTTTCTTTTTTTTCTTTTTACTTTTTTTTATTTTTATTTTTTTTACAAAACATTATGCTTCACGTTCCACCCAAGAATAATGAGTTTGAAGGCGAGATCATCCCATGTAGCGACTTTCGTCTCGGCACATCCCAACCTTGCGGCTAAGTGACCAGGCTTTTGACACCCCACAAAGACTAGTATCGGGACTCACGGACCTTAGGTTTCAAAAATTCTCAGGTTTTCCGTATGTGCATAGCTTTAAAATAGAATAGTCAAAGTTCAAAAGCATATTTGAATTTAACAAAAAGAAATCTATTTATTAATTTAAACTTAATATTAAACATTTATGCAATTGTAACCCTCGACCTTTTAGAAGGCTGCAACATCGGTTGTGAGCCGGCAAGATGCAGCAAACTTTTATCAGTCTCGGATTTTTATTCTTACTATGGGCTTTCTTTAGAAGACTACTACATCGGTTGTGAGCCGACAAGAGGTAGTAAACTTTTATCAGCCCACAACTTTTATTATTTTTATTATTATATTTTTTATTTTTGTTTTTTTGTTCAAAAATTGATTGTTATCAATCTTATACACGTAATAATAAAATATAAAATAGTATGAAATTCCCAAACTACCCTTGAGGACAAAGGTAGTTAGAAAAATCACACGATAATATATAATAATACGTATATTAATTTAATGAGAAAAATCAAAAAATTTGGAAAAGCAAATATTTTTTTTCTATTTTTTTATTTCAAAAATTGATTGTTATCAATCTTATACACGTAATAATAAAATATAAAATAATATGAAATTCCCAAACTAC